>JBAMJV010007449.1:0-74401 GCA_037951105.1 Echinarachnius parma
CTCCCATGTTCATCAAATGCTGTACAAGCGCCACTCAGCCACTAACGGTTACTAACGGTAACCATACAGAAATCCAGTCCTATTTTGATGTCAATGGGGGCAAAAGAAGTTTACATATATGTATAAGCCCACAACCAAGAACCAAAGTCAAAGAAAATGAAAAGTTTATAATTACAAGAACATTGTAATTGATCATACCATAATTAAATTCAATTTCAGCAAACCTATTTTTTTTTTTATAACATCTTATTTAACCATCGCCATAATTTGTTACTGTCTTAATGAACAAATTTGTAATGAAAAATATTGCATGATCGCAACTCGTGCAATGGTACGGTAATGGAGACACAGAGTAACACATGCAGGCACAAGTTAATTTGGCAAGAGTTCCTTTTGCACCCCCCCCCCCCCCCCCCCATAAAAATTAAGAAAAAAAAAATGGGTATGACTATGATGAGTGACTTAGGGTGATATAACTAATAATAATAATATGGTACATAAAACCTAGGGTTAGGGTTAGGGCACATCTACAAAGTAAATGGTTCACTCAGGTGAACCATTTACACGCAATATATGCAAATGCGCTGGAGATAACAATACCAGCCATTCGTACACTGTTGCCGGTTCAACTGTTGACCGGCGTGTTTTAGGATGCATCGGTAAGGAAAACAGACAGGAAATAATAATTTTATTTCTACATTTTGCGGTCTTCAAAACAACAAAGTCGGTAATTATTATCAAAGTATATGAATTGTGGATCACATTAACGAAAGTTTGTTTGCATTTGCTGGTAAACTGAGGGAGAAATCAGCCGACAAAAAAATTGTTTCCGTTGGATAGTGCAGCGGGCGGAAGAGTTTGATCTCCGCACAACCCTATTGTAATGAACCTATGTGTGGGTTAGGGTTAGGCTGAATAACACAATTTTATAGCAGGGTGCAAAAGGAACTCTTTCCGTTAATTTTTCTAAGTCATTAGTTAAATAAGTTATATAACACTGTGTCCTATTACTGGATACCGGTACCTATAGCTTGACGGCACAAAACAAACATTAGATGCATAAAATCAAAGTAGAAATTATACGAGCAGCTGCATAAACTTATAAAGAACACATTTGTGATTTGATGTAAAATATCTTCAAGAATTTACCAATTTTTCTCCAAATAAACTTTCTTGTAAACCCTTCCAAAAAAGAAGCCTCTCCCCGACACAAAATTTTGTGTTGTATTACCGAACGTGAATGTTTTGCATGGGAATGTCATTGACATGCGAGCTGCCACAGGTGCGCGGCAACTCGCGCGTAAAACGCCTCAGGACGCTTATTTTCTTCGGGAAATGATGGAAATTTGTTGCTGAACATCCATTTATTATCCTCCGTTAATGCCGACTGTCAAATTCAACTTTCAAAATTTGAACATTTTTCCTATGTGAATTTGAAATTGAATGTCCGGTAATAGTAATACGACACGTTCGGCATTAGATTTAGAATAATAAGATTATTCAATCATGTCATGATTCATTACCGTCGTCAACTCAATCGTCATCATCATCATCAATACATCATCATACACTGTCCCTTGCGCTTGCATATCAAAACCATTAGTCTGTTATCTTCTCAAGTAACTCAAGACTTGAAGTTGAAGTCAGACTCAGACTCAGAGTCAAATGCAAAGCCAAAGCCAAAGCCTAAGCAAGGCAGCTGGCCGAGTACGGTCTACCTAGCACAATCGTCCCGGATGGACCCGGGAGAAAGAGGGTTGGTCTTCCGCTACCCTCGTCAGATGCAGAAATGGACGTACAAGTTTGGGACTGGTTTACATGCATTTCTTCAACTTCTAAGTTCATTTATTTTACACAGTGCAGTAAATATTTTGTTTCTCACCTTATTCAATGCCCGGTTTCTCTCCTCGATCACTTCGAGGAGATTTAGCCGAGCATTATCGTATATAGATTCAGCTCTTTCCGTTGCCATTTCCGATCCGCTTGTGGTTGTCAAAGCAACTGTACAATTTTCTGACAACAGATGGCGATATTACTGAAAGGTAACAAAATAGAAACGGTGCAGTGTCGGTGAAATTCTTGTGAAAATCTAAAGACGTTTTTGCATTGGAAATTATGTAGTTGATGCTCTGGATGAATCGTTTCTTAATGGTTTTCTTCTTTGTAAATATTTTGAGCAGGTAGAGGTAAGTTCTTCCGTATTTACTGTGGAAATTAACAGAAAACTGAGTTTTGCAATAATGATTAGAGTGGGGGGCGGCTGGTCCCACATGCTCACATTTGTGTACAGTTTAGTTTGCAAGTGTTGTGTTGGTTGGCTTCATAAATAAATCTGTTTGACATTGATTAATCATTATTATGTCATTGTTGTTTGGCTTGTTTGCATTTATTTTTTATAATTTCATATTTACATGGATCATATTGTAATTTTAAACCAATAATTTGTGCTGCTAACAAGTGAATCTAACCATCGGAATCCTAGATGAAATTAGGAAAAGCAGAGCCAAAATTAAGAAACTAAAAGTCTAAATACAGTCCAGACAAGGCAGGAGAAAATCAAAGATCAGGAATTCTAGCAACAGCAACGTCCGAAATGTCCCCTTTTTTGCACACATAAGTTCATTACAATAGCGTTGTGCGGAGATCAACCTCTTCCGCCCGCAACACTATCCAACGGAAACAATTTTTTTTGTCGGCTGATTTCTCCCTCAATTTACCAGCAAATGCAAACAAACTTTTGTTTATGTGATCCACAATTCATATACTTTGATAATAATTACCGACTTTGTTGTTATGAAGACCGCACAATGTAGAAATAAAATGATTATTTCCCGTCCGTTTTCCTTACCGATGCATCCTAAAACACGGCGGTCAACTGTTGAACGGCAATAGTGTACGAATGGCCGGTAAAAAAAGGCAGTATTGTTATCTCCAGCGCATTAGCATATATTGCGTGTAAATGGTTCACCTGAGTGAACCATTTACTTTGTAGATGTGCCTTTTTTGCAGGAACAACCTGTAGTGTAGGTATGAAATATGTTTTAAAACTGTACACCTTTTCTGAAATTTGCAGGGAAAAAAAAGGGGGGAAAAGCCAAGCACAAAAAATCACCACAGGTACAAAAATATATATGCCTGTATTTATTTGCTCTCTCTGTTTACAGTGAGTTGTACGTGTATTAATTGAACCATCAGAGTAATTCATAATGATAACCCCCTTAATTCTACATTTACCTCATTTGTCACTAGGTGCCAAAAGATTCAGGACTGGGCGATCAGCAGCAAAATGAATCACGGATTTGAACCAATGCAGTTTGTGCGGGCAAAGGGAGGAGATGCCATTCAACAACGCAAACGCTTACGTGATGATGGGCTTCCACAGAAGAATGAAGAGGAAGCTGGTAGAGAGGCTAGAGAATTTTATGAGAGCATCATAGCATCGACTTCGACTTCGTCCCATCCTTCGAGTCCACCCCTAAAGAAGGACGGTGAAAAGGCTTTAAAAGATAGGCATGTAGGAAGGAGAGAGAAACCTCACAAGAAGCATGCTACAAAGAGAAAAGAAAGACGTGAGAATCAAGCTAAAGATGTTGACTCGCAAGAGAGAAATTCTGGGAGGTCTCTGCACGAATTGCTTCGACATTGTCAGGAGGGGAACTTGTCTGAAGTGAAAAGAATAATCAGAGGAGAAGGAAGCGGTTGTTTGAGAGATTGTGATCATTATGGCTGGAATGCTTTGATGTGTGCAGCGTGCAGCGGCCACGCAGATATCGCTGCTTACATTCTCGGACGAGACCCATTACTCCTCGAACATCGAAACAACAAAGGGCAGACGACTCTTGAACTCGCGCAAAAGTCCGGCCAGAGGAAGGTCGTCAGACTTTTGCAGGACTTTGAGCGTACATCTGTTGATCCTCACCAGACGAGGTCTCGATCCAGACTTGACGATGACCACGAAGGTCGCCCTGGTCCCACACAGCCGTTATGGTGCGAGGTCTGCGAAGCGGAGTTCCGAGATAGGAAGCGGGTCCACCAGCAGTCCACGGCGCACCTCTTCAGCTGCGGGCATGCCCCAAATCCGACCCTCTACCACATCCCTGAGTCCAACAGGGGCTTCCAGATGATGCTGCAGGATGGATGGGACAAGGAGAGAGGGCTGGGGAAGGGTGGGGAGGGCCGCAAGTTCCCCGTCAAGACCATCCTCAAGCGGGACCGCCAGGGGCTCGGGGTTGCCGATGACGATTGCAGACCCAGAGTCACCCACTTCAAGCCCTTTGACAAGAATGCTGTAAAGTATCACAAGAAGAAGAAACTTGTGAAAGAAAAGGATAATAAAAGGTCCAGGATGGATCATCCTCTGCCAAAAGGAAAGAACAGAGCAGCTCAGAAAGTAAAAGACAAAAAACTATGGAAATAGACTTCAGAAGATCATTCAATATGTACTAACTACTAACTCAGTGCACAATATTAGTAAAGTGGAACCTCGTTATAATGAGCACCTCAGGCCCATGGAATTTACCTTGTTATATCAGATACCTCGTCGTATCAGGGATTAAAGATAATAAAATACAGTCAACTCTGCCTAAGTCGAAGTCGCATAAGTTGAATAATCGCCTAAGTCAAAGGTCTATTCAAGTCCTCTTCTCTTTATATTCTATTGTTTTTAACCCCTCATAAGTCGAATTTTGTCTAAGTCGAAGCTATTTCTTCAGTCCCAAGAGATTCGACTTAGGCAGAGTTGACTGTACATATAACCTGGACCAGTGAAATAGCCTCGCTATATCAGGTACCTCGTTATAACAGAGTTCTTTATAAAGAGGTTCCACTGTAGTGAACTGATACTCTTTCTAAAACTAACATGTTGTTATGAAGTGCATCCTGGCAAACTTAGTCACACATGGATCTGTAATTATGTTATTTAAATATCAGCAATCAGTAGTGCATAATATATTTAATAATAATATATTTTCTTGATTGTATAAATAGAAGATACATTTTAATAATCTTGCCAATGAACAACTTGTATCAATACATGGATATTATGTCACATAATTTAGCTCACTTAACTACAACAAAATTAATAATAACTGCCAGTTTGACAAAACTTAATTCTAAAGAATTTCCATTAGTGACAAATACAGAAGAGATGTCTACTATATTTCTCTCTGAAAATAAGTGATTTTGGGTATGGCTGAGGATTAATGTACAAGTAAAGTTTTGTGCTCATCGATTGAGGCTTAGCCATTTCATAATGTTGACTAAATAAGCTATGCAGGTAAATCTTTTTAGGTCTTTGCCATTTCAATTACTTCTCGGGAACATGTATTCAGAAAAAAGAAACAATTTCTTTCTTATCAGTATCTTCTTTTTCTGGTGATTCTGCTCAAGAGCAGGTCCTTAACACCGTCCTTAACAACATCTCGAAAGCTTCCAATCTGTTGATGTCAGATTTCATGGAAGCCCATGCTTCAGATGCATCTATAGAGAAGGATGTTCCATACCAGGGATTTCACTGATCTCTTCTTCAAATTGAGATCTTTATCACCTTGGTTTGCCTGATGTTAATCTTCATCCCATATTGTTCGCTGGTGTTATTTAGCTTTGTTACCATATCTTGTAGACTGTAGTCCTTCTTCAGTGATTGTTATCATTGCCTGATCATCTGCATAACGCATGGCTTGAAGAGAGCAACCACCAACTTATCAGTATACATGAACAATAAACAAAGTCTTCTCCAATGTTTATACAGGTTATATGGAATTTCACCTGTAAACATAGAATGTTAATTCAGTTCATATTGATTAGTTAATTGGTTTGCTAATGTTCTTAGTATGCATGATTATGTGTACACATGCTTTGTATAAAGGGTTAAAATGCAAAAAATAATAATAATATCATTCATTATTGGATTAATGATGATTAGGATTAAACCTGAAAAACAATGAAAATAATACAAAAATGTGTGATATTTAAAAATCATATCTTCAAACATCGGTGTTTGTGAGTGTGTTTCTTTGTTTGCATGTGTATGTTAGTATTTGTGTAGGGGTCTGTGTTTCTGTGTTTTGTATGTGTGTGTGTGTGTGTGTGCGTTTGTAAGGACCGTCAATCGGGGATACTCACACCGGCAAAACGGGGATATTCCGGAAACCGGGCATATCCCCGGTTTTCGAACAGGGGGGGGTATAGTGCTTCAGGGATCGTCTTAAAGGGATCTAGTAACTTTGTTGAGATGTGCAAAAACTGATGAATGGTTGATGCAATGTATATTGTTGTTATCTCATATGTCCACAGGGTATTGTGTGAACATTTCAAGTCAAATGGACAATGTATGGCCAAGTAATGAGCGAAAATGCAAAGTGATATTGGGTGATATTCACCAACTCACTGCATTCACTTTGTACAGGGATGAAAATCTCGCCCGGAGATTTTCTTATCTGAATACTTCAATCATACATATCTTTGTAATGAAAGGGAAATTTGAAAAACCGAAAGATGTCCCATGATTTTATTGTTAATACGAATACAACAAGGTATAAAGGAACCACTAGAATTACAATTTTATTTTGAGGATTTGGACAATGTTACTAAGTCCCTTTAAAGGGACAGATCCACTTTTACAAAACGTCTGAACAGCTTTCAGTTGACGGATGGGGATCAATGTAACACGCAAAAAAAAAAATCAGAGCGAACAGCCCTCTAATTTGGATTCTACGAATGAAAAACGAATGCGTCCCTCCATTTAAACTATATATCGGTCAATAAAGGAGTTCAACTGATTTAGCATAATATTACAACAATATAGTACTAATTCTCGTAAAGGTATTGTGAAGCCGACATTTGTTAACGTATGTCACGGAAAAAGATCTCAAAAAGAAAGAATATATAATTACATGTAGTCAGTTTAAGCGAAGTTTGGGTATTTTGCTTGTAAACGCTCACACATTAGTACTTATGCGCGGCTCACGTAGCTAGCGGGGGTCACGTAGGGGTCATGCATACCGATCTGGCACTCCGTGAAATCTATGTACGAACTTACTCACCGGCCAAAAATACGTATGTACATAATTAACCGACGTCCCTCAGTTTATTCAGTTTTAGGTCTATAACTCCACGAAAAAGAGATTTCAAGCCCTAATTTTTTCAGGCATGCTATTAAATGACATTTCCTTTCATATAAGACAATAACCTCGCAACTTCTGAATTTTGGCTTGCAAAAGTGGATCTCTCCCTTTAAGGGCTGTACTGTATGGTATTATGATTTTTTAAGGATATCCCTTATATGCCCGTTTTGCACGTTTTTTTTTTAACATAGTAGGTGTATAAGTGTGTGTGTGTGTGTATGCAAGTGAATGTGTGTGTATTTTTAAACCCGCAAATTGGGCATATTGCCATGTTTGCACACCACCAAACCGGGGACAAGCCAAACATTAAACAAACGGACATATCCCCGTTTGAAGGTGTTTATAACATTGAAAAAACCATATCCCCGATTGAAGGCTCTTACAAGAATGGGTGTGTGTGTGTGTGTGTATGCGTGTGTGTGTGGGAGGGGTCTGCATGTGTATGTGTGTGTGGGGGGGGGGGGGGTCTGTGTGTGTATATGTGTGAGTGTGGGAGGGGTCTGCATGTGTATGTGTGTGTTTGTGTGTGTGGGGGGGGGGGGGGGGGGGGGTCTGTGTGTGTATATGTGTGAGTTTGAGTGTGTGCATTCCAGATGCATTTAGTTTATAAGGATTATGGGCCTTACAAAATAGTATCATGTGCATATGTGTATGTGGGTATATGTGCATGTGACCACTCGTGTGTGTGTGTGTGTGTGTATTTAGTATTTAGTGAATTTGAGCCTTAAAAGAACAGTGGTGTATAAATAATTATTCAATATATATTTCATGACATTTGTTAATATGTGTCCTTACACCACAAAAGGACCAATAAGTCGGGGGAAATGATAATGCTGATTTTTACATGACATTACAATTTGTTATATTCAAACAAGGGCTAACTCTCTGAAAATGAGTGCCAAAGATTTGGAAATGGCTGAAGCAGTTTTAAAACAAGGGAGAAACAGGCCACTTCAAAGATCTAAGTCCATTCAAGCGCTGTAAAATGATAACTTTTATTCAATGACGATAAAAATTTCACAGAAGATAGATTAAGCTACTTTCATTGAGGAAATACCAAAATCCAGAATCTCATATTTTAAACTATTGACTATTTCAGCTAATAAAAGAAACTATTTCTGCGACATAACAGTTGTTTTGTGGTGTAAGGTCACATAATGAGTGTAATTGTTTATTTTTTGTGATCCATTATGCTAATTTACATATTGCCAATAAGTAGAATACCCCAATAATCCCACAAAATAAACATTTAGAAATAAGTATGCTACCATATAATTGCCACATAATAACCATATGTGTGTGTGTTCATCTTAGTTTGTCATTTGTTTTGTTTTTGTCTATTATAATATTTTAGCCCCCCCCCCCCCCCCCCCCCCTTTTACCCTATCCATATGTTTTTTATATAATATTTAAATGTTTATTTTGCACTGGTGTAGATATGATTTTTTTTAGTGGGGGGCCTTGGATATTTATGGGGACACCAGGTTTTTGCTGACAAGCAAAAAAAGAAAATGAAGAAAAAATATTCTCACCCTGGTGAGGTAAAATCATTATTTATAGCTCACAATTGATTTAATTTGGCCCACAAAAATTGACCATGATCATTAAATTATAATCTTGGCCGACAATGCTTATACATGTATTTACCTTTAAAAAATACTGTTTTTTCCCCTGGAAGTGTGAATTTTTCATGGGGGGGGGGGGGGGGGGGGGGGCACGTTTTTTGCAAAATGGAAAAACAAATAAGTAGTTAGTCAATTATTTGAAGTTGGAAAATGGAGCGCAAGAAAGCACAGCTGATCTGCAGCGCAGCGCCAGCGTTCAAAGAGGTCCAGCGCCGTCTACGACAGTTTACAAACATTTCATTTAGCAACGAAGGCAGTCATCATGGCAGCGTCAGGTAAATATCTCTACTTTTGTATGTTTCTTCGTTCTTTCTTGAAATATTTCTTTGTATTTTACCAATAATTCATATCCCAAATATATTTGTAATGTAAACGATTTACAACCATGGTATTTTCACTAACTAGTCAACTTTTAGCAAAGGTTTTAGTGCGAGTTTACTAATCGAATAAATCATACACACATGAATCAGAAGTGGGTGGGACTGATCAAATGTGACAGAATGTGTGTGTTGGAACTTGGAGCGCGCCTGTTCATCTGTTTGAAGTTGTTGTGAATCGAATGAATGGATTATGGAAGGGATCAGGAAGGCGGGGCCTCGTCGACTCGGAAATCCGAATACCATTTAGACTTGGCCGTGCACTAACCTTTGCTTTTAATTGTAATTGTTATGTGTGTGACTGAATTGATGATGAGGTTCAACTTCAAAAGTTCAATGCATGATTTTTTGTTCATGTTCGTCGAGTCCTGACAACAACATGAACAACTGATCATTTGATTTTGAATGTGAATGTGGACTTTAAATTTAATGATGTGGCATGCATGAGTCACAGAAATTAAGCAATTGCAAGTCAACAACTTGTTGCAATATTCAGACCATAACGACTATCTGCAATGCATGCTAAACTACCTTACATAACTTCGATGTCCTAAGGCTAAATCGTGTTTTTCTTGATCTTATTTGTCATATTTTCAATCGCAAGTTTTTGTTTTCAACTGTCCTTTTTTTAATGGGGAACTAGTAACTTTTTTGATTTGTGAAAAAAGTGATGAATGGTTGATACAATGTACATTGTCACCCCTGCAAGTCAAGAGGCTCACGCTCCAGTGGATAGTTTAACATCTGAACACTTCAATCGTGTCCCAAGCTTTTACTGTTAATACGAATACAACAAGGACAGGTATGAGGGGACCGTTAGAATTCTGATTGGATTTTATTTTGAACTATGTCGCACAACACTTTTAAATGTCTTGTCTTGTCTTGTTAATACTGCACAAATCGCCTCCAGATGGTGGCTATAAACGTGCAGGCCTTCATCATGCAATCAAGGACTAGATGCACTAGATTTCTGCCTTTTCAAGCAGATCCTTAAATATTGAAGCAGCCGCCTTTTAATGTTTAACGGCAGTGAATTCCAGAGTGGAATGGTCCGGGGGTACAAGGAAAAACAGCAGTTCTTGCTACTTAAAATTGTATCATAGTTTAAAATGTGGTGTTGGCGGGTGCGAAGCCTCCTTTCTCGATCTTGGTTGTTGAGCGATAGGTGACGAATGTCAATGTTTGCTGGTATTAGTGAGTGTGCTTCTTTGTACAGCATGGAGAGTCTGGCTATCGTACGGCGCTTCTGGAGCATGTCCTATTTCAGATCATGAATCATGTTAGTTACACTGCTGGTCCTGCTGTAATCATTTGCAACAAAACGTGCGGCTCTCCTCTGAACTTTCTCCAAATTGTCAGTGGATCTAGATAATAATATTTCCTTCTTAGTGTGCTTTGAAGTTATTTGTTTAAAACCTTGAAAGATTTATTAGATATATGAGCCTGAGTCTGAGTCTTTGATTTGGATGTAAATTACTAGTTAATTTGGCAAGGAAAACCCAAACTTCAAATGTTCAAGACCCCAAAACAGAAATCAGTGTCTTCCAAAA
Organism: Echinarachnius parma; assembly: GCA_037951105.1. Lineage (NCBI taxonomy): Eukaryota > Metazoa > Echinodermata > Echinoidea > Clypeasteroida > Echinarachniidae > Echinarachnius > Echinarachnius parma. Next base: position 10,677 of record JBAMJV010007449.1, read on the forward strand.
CTTGAATAGGACTTTTCCAGTTTGTTGAGGGGAGATTATATACAAAATTCATACATTAGAGTATTTAATTATTGTATTTCTGATTAATCAATTATTGTATTTCTGATTAATTAATTACTGTAGTGTCTGGAAAAATGCCCCAAGTAGAGGTCCCCCCTAAAACGGGTAAGAATATAATGTGTTATTCTTTCTTTTAATTTTCCATCTTGTTCATACCAAATTCCTCAAAAAAGCAATTTATTTCTTCTTTCTCACTTCATCCGTTGCTACTTCAGGGGAAGAAAAAACAAAAAATATAATTTATTTTTAGGGCTGCTTTGAGAGCTCGTCTGCATGAAAATAGCACTCTAAAATGTGTTGTGCCCTGATCTCTTTGCAATTTTGGGGGGCTCTTTTATGATTTTCAGGGGCTATATTTGTCATTTTGAGGGCTAATTCGCCCACAGCCCCGAAGTATTTTGTGTACTGTTTTCCATCGTGTTCATACCAAATTTTTTTCCAAATGCATTTCTTCATCGTCATTTGATACATAGGCGGAGGCCTTTAGGACGTATCACAATTTCCGTCACTGCCCGAAAAGTGTTGTACTTTTGATAAGTTTTGCCCGAATATATGGGTTTGCTTGAATGCGATATGATTTTGCCCGAATATGACATACTTTTGCCAGACTATGATACGAGTTTGCCCGAATATGATATGAGTTTGCCCAAATATGACATGCTTTTGCCAGACTACTGATACAAGTTGCCCGAATACGATATGAGTTTGCCTGAATACGATATGAGTTTGCCAGAATATGACATGCTTTTGCCCGAATATGGCCGTTTTTAAAACTCCAGGGGGGGCTGCATCCCCCTAGCCCCCCCCCCCCCCAACAATTTTTGGGGCTACTTTAAAAGCTTGTCTGCATGAAAATAGCACTCTACAATTTGTTGTACCTCCAACTCTATGCAATTTTGGGGGGGGCTCTATTTGTCATTTTGAGGGCTAATTCACCCTGAACCCTCAAGTATATCATTTTCATACTATTCATATATTTTCCAATTGCTCAAAATAGCAATGCATTTCTTCTTCAACTTTTTTTATAAATTGCTACTTATGCATATATGTGGATGTTAAATTTCCTCTAATTCTCATGTTTTGTCAAAGAAATAAATGCTTAAAAGTAATGCTGTTAGGTAAACAAAAAATCCCGGCCCGTTCTCGGATCGTTAGAATTCTATATCGCTAACGAGATCTCGGATCGGATCGGATCTCGGAGAAAAAAAATATTGCAATTTGCTCTGAAAAAATGCAGCGTTGTAGACTCATCTTTCTTGTTTTATATGGCAAAAATATTAATAATAATGACGTTTCGAGGCATGTACATATCAATTTTTATGGAAAAATAATATTCAGATTATTCAGAGTTTCGCAAGAAAAGTATTTTTTCGATGGTTTGTTCGGCATCGCACCACACGTTTCACAGAAACTCAACCCGCCAATCGCGTGGAAAACCGCGCTTGTGAGCCACTGCCCTCAAAAATCGGCTATAAATTACCCTTTTAGGGAACCACACAATTCTGGTAATCTACTTACATGATAACATGGCATCTGAAAGCCGAACAGAATACAAAATAACCCCCCAAATCAAAGACAAAACTGCTGAATTATCGATATATTTCCAAAGAAAAAAATCGGATTACGGACGGCTAGGCCTCGAGAGAACTCCAATGAGTTAGCTAGCTATAGCTAGCTTGCATGCACATGCAACAAGTTATTAGGCGTTAATTTGGTCGTATTACTTTGCGTGTGTTATGGTGAACGTTTTTTCTTACGCGAGATCCATCCGCGGAAAATTGGGGAATTCCCGGCGGCGGATCTATATCTGCACACGCAATTATACAAGCAAACGGGAGCGGTGTAGTAATTTTTTATCGATATTTTGCGCAATTGTTTTCATTGTTTAGGGGCATATTTTTGTTTCCGCCCAGCTATCAAACGCCAAGAAATCATGTAAGTAGAATATCAGAACATTTTTAAATGTGCAAATGACAATAAAACGTATTCAGAGCCACATTTTGAATGCACTGGCTTATTAGCTCGATCATACAGACATCCAACAGACGTCTCCCCTCGAGTATCGGCGTAACTTTGATTGCACATCCGTCCACAACATCGTTCAAATGACTAGCAATTTCGCGCATCCTGTTCAATTTTCGACTGCAAAACGAACTGACGAACCATGAATTTCTCCAAAATAACCACTCATAAAGTAAACAATATTGATTTCCCCATTTCTTATTTAAATTACACTACTTAATGGACTGTCAAACATACACATGTTCAATTATCATTGGAGAAAATGGGTCGGCAAAATTTTCCGATATTTTCTACCGAGAAAAAATATTTCTCGGATCCGTCTCGGAATCGGCTCGGAAGCCATTACCGCCGGGATCTCGGATCGGATCCGGATCGGATAACAGCATTACTTAAAAGTATATCTATTAGGACTACTTTTCTTTTGGTTTTCTATCTTAGTGCATTTGCAGTATTCAAATTTCTTTGCCAAAAGAGTTAAAACAAACATTAAACTTATTTCAAATTTGCATTAAATTTCTACTTTGCTTTATATTCATCTGCAATACACAAGTTGATCTTAGCACTAAGATGGTCTTAAATATTATGGAAAGCCATTAGTGTCTTGAAACAGTTTTGTAAAAGTTATGTTGGAATGCATAACATGTTGATTAAAATCATATATATTTTCTAATTATCAAAGAAATTTCATGAATTGTATGTGAAGATCGTGAATCGCTTTGATATATGATTTGAATCAACATTTGATGCATTTCAACATATCTTTTACAAAACTGTTTCAAGACACTAATGGCTTTCCATAATATTTAAGACCATCTTAGTGCTAAGATCAACTTAGGATCTTTGTGAAACACCCACCAGATGTAGAGATATCAAAATGCATGGCAAGAAAATTAGATTTAAAAAATGTATTTTACTTGTTTGATTTGTAATTTGCATACATGTTTGTTTGTTTTTTGTCTGGTGATGGAAAAATAAATAAATTGTGAATTTTCTTTGCAGGATCAAAATTGTTCATTATGAAAATGTTTGCTTGGAATTTCCCTTTGTAATGTATTTCTATAGGCATCAATTCTCATTATAAAGAACTCTGTGTGCATTGCCATGCTAAAGTTCAAGGATGAGTACGCGCATACATGTATATATCCATTCAAGCCGGTCCCAGACAATATAGCAACAACAAAAAAACGTCCTTCAACCAACATCCTGTTCAAACAATAGTTGGCTTATAATGTAATTCATTAGTTTGTCATAGACATTAATTCATTAGTTTGTCATAGACAATAAGTGATATGTGTACATGTAGACTTTTGATCACACTCGAGAAGCAGCGAAAAAATTAATATTTTTATTTCGGGGGCTCCATTTTCGGGGGCTACAAATTTCCAGGCTCTTTTTCGAATTTCAGGGGCTACTAATAAGCTATAATGCTGTAAGTGATCATTTTATAAGCATTTGATCACAATCCAAACAGAAAAATCCCCAAAGTAAAAAAAAAAAAAAAAAAAAAAAAAAAAAAAAAAAAAATTTCGGGGGCAAATTTGGGCATTTCGGGGGCGAATTCGCCCGCCGCCCCCGTATATTTTTTTCGCTGTCGAGAAGGTGCAGTTTATACAGGGAAACTAAAGTTAAAGGGATCTAGCAACATTGTCCAAATCCTCAAAACTTTCCTCAGTGAACGCCAAATGTTCACACATTACTCAGTGGACATAACAGATCACAACAATGCACATGTATTGTATCAACCATTCATCACTTTTTGCACATGTATGTCAACAAAGTTACTAGATCCCTGTAAATTGAATTGGATATTTCCGCCTGATTTAACAGGAGAAGTACCAGGAGGGTGTGCATTTGCCATTTCACAATAGCATTGGATAAAAAATCTTGGTTTGCTCTTTTCCGTACTTACATGTGCAGTTTATACTACATGAACAAATTATGCTTTTTAATCGTGCATGATTCTTATGGAGTGTTGGACAATACCTCAAACTTTGCAAAAATGGGTATTAATGATGCTTGCTCTCGGCCCATTTGGTCTACAGTCTACCGTATTTGCTGGTGTATTAACCACACCTTTTTTCAACAAATTTTTTTTTTTCAAAAATGGGGGTGCGGTTAATACACGGGTGCGGTTTATAGCGTATTAACTGCACTTTTTTTCAAAAAAACTTGCAAAAAAAAGGGGGGTGCGGTTAATACAGAGGTGCGGTTTATACACCGGCAAATAGGGTACTCCTATTTTGTCTAATCTGAATTCAGAGGCTTATTGAGGTTAGACAGTGCTCCACAATAACCTTTTTTCTAGTAGCCCGAAAGAAAAGAATTTATACAAAACAATAATCTTTAAAGGGATCTAGTACATTGTCAAAATCTTCAAAACTTAATTGGAACTCTAGCAGTTCACATATATATATACCTCACTGTATTACCAATTAGAAGCAGTTTTTTTGTTTTCCAAATTTCTCTTATGGGCAACTCCAGCGTCACGGACATGACAAACAGACAGTATTTTTATGACTTTCCAATGCCACTACTAATTCATACCTCTACCTAATGTTTAACTTTTTTTTTTATTACAAAGCAATAGCCTGGTTAAGTATGCAAAAAAAGTTTCAGAACATTTATCCAATTCGTTACTGAGTAATTCTGCAAAATGTGCGCCGTCACGGACATTACATTTTTTGGACATGACTTTTTGCATCCATGTACATCTTTGCAAAAATCTGTGAGTTCTGAGACCTCACAAAGGTGATTTAGGTATTAAATTATAGTCAAGGCAATTATGAATTGAATCCAAGTTGGATTTTGCGAAACGGGCCAGGTATATGTGATCTAGACAACAAAATGTTGCGTCACGGACATTACATTTTCAGCGTCACGGACATTACAGTTTGTCCGGAGGATTTGATTAATTAAAAAATATACTTTAGAGCACTCAAAAGACTGAAATTTTAATCTGAAAAGGTACTTTGATTATCAGTCATCAAATTTGGTGCCTTAAATAATAAAAATAGCCGAAAATTTGGAAAATATATTAAGCATTTTCCTGAAATTTGCACAGGTCCCATTTGCACAGTCCCATGTGTGGAGTTTCATGTATGGTTTCCGTTCCTCCTATAAGGAGACACCCGAGAATTAAAAAAATCATGTGAACTGAAAGATATAATCATAGGATCATGTTGTATGGAAAAATAATCCAGAAAAAATCAATAGGATTTGAAATAGAGCCAATTGTTTTTTTGAGTTCATAACTTCATGTCCACTTTTTCGTGGAATTGCCCTTATGTTATAAAGATATGTATGATTGAAATGTTCAGATTTATAACTATTTACTGGATGATTATAACTGTCAGTGCAATGAGTTAGCGAATATCACTTTGCATTTTCGCTCATTACTCGGGCCTATGGAATTTCCGCACATCACTCAGTGTTTCGATCACAGAAATACATATTTTATTATTATTATTATTATTATTATTTTATTCAGCAAATCAAGTATACAAGAGAAGTGTAACAAAGTGAAGAATCAACTGTTTGCCAGTTTTTGCACATGTCAACAAAGTTACTAGATCCCTTTAAGTAACCAACAAACATGTTTTCTTGAAATGTTTTCTTGAAATGTTTTCTTTAAATTAAACAGAATAAAAGTATGTTCTTATTTTGTATTTGTTTGTATGCCCAGTCTACGAGTACAAAATCCCAATTATGCATGTGCAAATTTTGGTGGCCTGATTGGCCTATCAAAATTCATATTTTGTCATTTTTTGGTGGCTGTGGGCCGACCACAGGGCCACTGCTAATGTTGAGTCTTTGGAGGTTAGGTTTTAAGTTAGAAATGGAATTATAGAGCATGTTGTTGTGGTAGACCACTAGACCAGATGGGTGTAGGAGTAGGACTAGACTAAGCAGGACTTGCCCGCAGTGGTGGCAGGATGCCAATGGTCACCAGAAATTGAATTAGGCCGCAAACGAATTGGGTTACAGTACAACACACAAGTCTATGCTGTGAGCCTCTCTGATACATACGTCATTTGGTAACCGGAAAGAAGAGCTTAAAGCTAAAAACATGTATCATCAGCATCTTTTGCCATTCATAATTGCTCGATATTGTTGAAATTTTATTTAAAAAGTGGTAACATGAAGTGCAGAAATGCAAGTTGAAAGGTGCAGTCTGCATTGAACTCAGTGTAGTATGGATAGTTGTAACTTATAAGGATTAAAGGGATCTTGTAACTTTGTTGACAAGTGCGAAAAGTAATGAGTGATTTATAAAATGTGTATTGGTGTGATCTGATATGTCCACAAAGTAATGTGTGAAAATTTAATTCACGTTAATTGGATGTTATTTGGCCGAGAAATGAGCTAAAATGCAAAGTGATATTCACTTACTCATTGCACTTACTTTGTACATGGCTTAAATTATGCCGTAGACAATCGTAAATATCTTCTGAACGAAATTGAAGTATGAAAAACAGAAACCTGTCCCATGCTTTTATTGTTAATATGAATATGACAAGGTATGAGAGAAACACTAGATTTCCAAGTAAGTTTTGAGGATTTGGACAATGTTACTAAGTCCCTTTAATATATTGGCACCCCCTTCCGTGTGTTCAAACATGTGTATTTGTCCAAAGAGACAAAGCAAATATTGAACAATTTCGAGATCCTTGTGTACATTTTGATAATTAAAATCACCATGAAAAAAAAGTAGAATTCCCAATTCAATGGTGACTTCAGTGCTGACTGATTGATTTGATTATTTCTTACTGGATTTCATTGTCCAAATAAATCAAAATGATTTTCTCACATTATGCAAACGTAGTTTAATAGAAATATGCAATGAATTTCACATAATAAACATGCACTTTGCACCTACATCCTACATGTAATTTTGACTACAAATTAGCACATAATGCACTATCTCTATGGCGTAAGTCTCTATGGCGTAAGTATTTAGCATTTAGATATGTTATGAAACTAAGAGAAGTTAAATATTATGCTTTTATTCTGAATGCAAACTACAAAACTTACTTAGAATTCTAGCGGTTTTCACACGCCTTGTATTTGTATCACATGCCTCACATGCCTTGTGTTTGTATCACATGCCTTGTATTTGTATCACATGCCTTGTATTGGTATCACATGCCTTGTATTGGTATCACATGCCTTGTATTTGTATCACATGCCTTGTATTTGTTTGTATCACATGCCTCGTATTTGTATCACATGACTTGTATTTGTATCACATGCCTTGTATTTGTTTGTATCACATGCCTCGTATTTGTATCACATGCCTCGTATTTGTATCACATGCCTTGTATTTGTATCACATGCCTTGTATTTGTATCACATGCCTTGTATTTGTATCACGTGCCTCGTATTTGTATCACGTGCCTCGTATTTGTATCACATGCCTTGTATTTGTATCACATGCCTTGTATTTGTATTACCAATACAAGCATGGAACAGCTTTTGGTTTTCAAAATTTCCCTTTGGTTATATAGATATGATTGAAATGTTTTGATTCATATTTATCCTCTGGAGAATGATAAGTGTGTAAAAAAAGGGCAATGAGTTAGAAAATATCACTTTGCATTTGTGCGCATTGCTTGGTTATATGACATTATACAGTTGTTAACTGAAGGTGGAGGGAAAAGCACGGAATATTCCACTCCCGAGGGTTTTAAATGCTATTGAGGGAAGAGTAAATAAGTCCCGAGACGTAGTCGAGGGACTTATTTTCTTCACGAAATAGCATTTTAAATTCCCGAGGGGAACATTCCATGATTTTCCCAACAGCAAAGTTAACAACTGTTTTATCATCTGATTGCCATGTAACAGTGCCATGTAATATCCAAAAATATTACATGGCAGCTCATGTACTGTATTTACTAAGTCAGGTGATAATAATTTACCATGAAATTTTCACACATCACTCAGTGTACGTATCAGATCACAGGAATACACATTTTATCAACCCTCTGTCAGTTTTTGCACATGTTAAAAAACTTACTAGATCCCTAAAATGTATTCTATATGTGGATACTAGTTTTGCATATCAGAGGTGCTTATAAAATGAAGCATACAATTTGTTCTTGTGGCTTACCGGTAGATAAAAAATCAATAGCGCAATAGAAATTTCATTGAAATATAAAGCATACCCCAATGGGCAATATTCCCTGGATAGGGTTTAGTTCTATCATACCACAAATATGATATCTCCTTTTTTCAGTCACGCTTAAATGACCTTGTTGGACCTCGAAAATGAACCATTATGGCATTAGTCTGAGCATTGTGTACTAAGGCATTCCATTTGACCTTAATTGTATGTATAAAAATGATCAGCAAACATATTGTGTTTATATAGGAAATCTCCCTCTTTTTTGTATGTGTTGCTTCTCTGTGTTAACGTCACCCATTAACTTCATGAGATTTTTCCAAAAGTTATATTTGAGACTTTAAAGGTATGGTGAAATCCCGGCTTTGATACAGGTTTATAGCTTTAAATGTGTGCCTATATTGATATACCACACTCTTTTTTTCAAAGAAATCCTTAAGTTGGGCAAGAAAGGTCAATTTCATGCAACTTTTATGCTTGTTTTCGCATCGGCGTTCCATACTGCTAAAAAAGTAATTTATAGCGGAGCGGGAATGTGCGCACGTGCAACCCGGATCATGACATCACAAGCAGACCGCAACACAGTCCATGGTCTACATCCAGAGCCTATGATTTGCTTGTAAAACAAACTCATTTTTGCTTGTAAATTGAGGCTTAACTGAAAATTCCTAAGAAATGAATTATAGCAGCTTGCAGCAATTCATCTGAGTGTAGATCGTCCATGATATAAACTTTAACAAATGTTTGCAAATATTGAAAAAAATCAAAATAATATCTCTCTGTCAATGTGAGTATTGCACTCAGCGTGTACGTCTATGACCGAGCTATACTGCGATTGCCTGCATGTGACGTCACAAAGATTACGTCATTTTTCTTCGCCCGGACTCAATTTTTTTACGGGGATTACTAAAGTGAATTTAAAAGTTGATTTTTTTTATTTTACTGGGTTTTCCGACGCGGAAAATATGTTTGTATTAGTAATCTTCATGACAATCTACCTTAGATATTACAGTAAAACACAATTTTTAGGTAGTTTTCTTGTTAGCCAACCTTTAATCTTACATATATTACCAGTTTAATTGTAAGATACTTGTGAATGATGTGTGATGTTTTTTTTGTAATAGAAAAAGAACCGTGTTACATAGTGCACCCGTAAGTTAAAATTGATATCATATTGTATCACCTTACTGTCCAAATAGTTAAACTACCTGTACCACCAGGGTTCTGGAATGCTTTTCATCCAATCATAAATTATATCTCCATAATTTGGGAGACATTTCACAAATCTAAACCAATTAAATTTTTTGTTATCATAAATAAGCCAAACAATAAGGTACAAGAGAGGTGTGAAAGCTCCAAGCGATTTTGATTGAATTTGACAAAGTTAATGGATTACTTTAATGAAACCATCCCTTTAAAGTAAATGAAGCATGATGGTGAAAAATGGGCATGGCAAATTTGTTCAAACATTGCGTGTGCAATTACTGAGACATGCAGGTGCACATAACGGGAACAGATGGACATTTTCTCTTTTTTCCCACCATTATCTTCCTTTCTATCAATTTGTTACCCATCAGAAATGGATGATATCAGGCAGTCATCGTTGTTCAACTTTTTCTCTACTGTCTAAGGGATCTACAAATTTGTAGTAACATTGTAAAATCCTCAAAAGTTATTAGAACTTGTGTGGTCTCCCATACCTCATTGTATTTGTATTACCAATAGAAGCATAGAACAGCTTTCAATTTCCAGATTTCTCTTCTCTTATAAAGATATGTATGATTGAAGTGTTCAGATTTATAATTATCTAGTGGATAATTATAACTGTACACAAAGTCACTGCAATGAGTTAGAGAATATCACTCTGCATTTTCACTATAAATTTCTAGGTCATTTGACATTCATTCACAATCTCAACTCTTTATGCAACACCCCCCCCCCTCCCCCCCCCCCCCCCCCCCCCCCGGTCACAGAAATACACATTTGTGACCTTACACCACAAAACGACCAATATGTCGGGAAAACTGATTTTGCTGCTTTTCATAAAACATTAAAATAGAAGTCATTACCTTTAAACTGGTATATCATTCATCATATTTGGACTAAGCTAACTCTCTTTAAATAAAATGAACACCAAAGATTTGGAATATGGCTTAAAATAAGGGACAAACAGGCCATTTAAAAGATATGTTTCCATTAAAGCGCTGTAATAAGATCACACTTATTGGATTAAAAAATAATATTTAAACATGATTTCCAACGCTCAAAATGTTACAGAAGCTAGATTAAGATATGCTCATTCAGGAAATACCAAAATCCTAAATCTCTAATTTTGAACAAAATTTAACTATTTTAGCTAATAAAAGAGAAACTACCACAGCGACATAACGGTCGTTTTGTGGTGTAAGGTCACATTTTATCAACCATTTGCTAGTTTTACCCATGTCAACAAGTTACTAGATCCCTCTGATAACAACGCATAATAGCCAAGATCTCAGGCAGGGGCAAGGGGGCCCTTTGAGCCTCGAGTTTGATGTTTATTCAAGCCTACACTAACTTTTTTTTCTTTACTGGCCTATTTGGGCAAGTAAAATCATACATTTCAAAATTACACTTGCCCCAATATAAAATTTACTTGCCCTCTTCTGTACTATTGTAGTTGAACAATTATTTAGTTGCCCGATCGGGCAAGCAAACTAGACAATTGAGGAAATTTTACTTGCCAGACACCAATTTTTACTTGCACCGGGCGAGCAGGCAAGTGCTGATTATCAATCATATTAGGCGCTATATACATGTACATCAAAACATTATTAACATTTTATTTTAGTGTTGAGCCCTGGCTTATTGCCCGATGGATAAACAAGAAGACCAGAAAACAGTTCTGGTACCTCGTAATACAAATGACTACATTCCACAGATTTCTACCTTTAAAATCATTTGCCATTTTAATGGTAATAATGACCAATAACCAACTACATGTATCTTTAATATTTTTTTGTGACCAACAGAGGGCGTCAGCATGTGGTTCAAGATGTATATCCTGGTGGTGTTGACGGTGAACGCCACAGGATACATTCTGCTCATTCGCTTCACCCGGTCCCAAGAAGGCGCTATGTACTATCCCACCACAACAGTATTGATGTCCGAAGTCTCAAAGCTCTGCATTAGTCTCCTACTTCTCATTAAAGGTAATTACGTGGTCTTGTTATTGCAATAATTTGGACTAAAAAGTATTAATTAATACATTTACTAATTGGAAATGGGATACATTCAGCTGACTCGCTTTACCAGGTCCCAAGATGGCCCCATTTACTTCCCCACAACAACAGTATTGATGTCCGAGGTCTCAAAGCTCTGCATTAGTCTCCTACTTCTCATTAAAGGTAATATCGTGGTTTAGTCATTGCAATAATTAGAAATGACGAGTGTTATATATATTTACAAAGTGGAAATGGGATACATTCAGCCAATCTTGGTCGCAGGACGGCCCCATGTACATGTACTTCAGCACCACAACAGTAGCTTTAAAACTTCTGATAGCGAAACAGTATCACTATCAGAAGTTTTAAAGCTCTGTATTAAACTCCTATTGATCAAAGGTAATTACATGGTTTTGTCATTGAAATAATAAATCAGAGCTGAGCAAGGTAAATACCAGAATTTTAAAAAATACCGATTTGATAGAAAAACATTTTTGTCCATATGCGTCCATTTAAAAATAATAATTAATTGTTAAAAAGGGTATTTATAATATTCTCTTTTTGCAGATCATGGCAGTGTTCTAGGTATGATGCGAGATGTGTACCACAATGTGCTCTGCAACCCGTCTGACTCCTTCAAGATGTGCATACCCAGCATCATCTACGCTCTGCAGAACAACCTGGCATTCGTCGCACTCTCAAACCTTGATGCCGCTACATACCAGGTTTGTTTTCATCAATAAAAGTTATTTCACTGATAAAATTCCGGGTATCGATATGCTGGGATTTCTTTTCATTGAGGGAAGAAGGGTGAGACAAAAGATCCTCCTGAATAAAAGATTCCTCTACAAATCTGTTTATTGATACAAGTAGAAGTCGCGATCATCGATATGCAGGATTTGTTTTAATGATTTGGAAGAAGATGAGTTTGACACAGTTGCTAGCAATCATTCTCATATTTTCAGGACGTAGCGCTGTACAGTTAAATTTACCTGTAGAAATAATAGTTACTCTTTTACTTTCATCATTCATTACTAACAGATCACGTACCAACTCAAGATCATCACCACAGCCATGTTTATGGTGATAATGATCGGGAAGAAGATAAATCCAACACAGTGGATTGCCATCGTTCTACTGTTTGGGGGCGTTGCCATGGTCCAGGTGTAATCGTCCAGTGGGAACGAGGATAAAAAGTACTTTAAACTTCCGATGAATGTTGCAACTAAAAATAATATTCCATCCTCCACCCCCTTGCTTTTATACCTAACAGATCACGTACCAACTCAAGATCATCACCACAGCCATGTTTATGGTGATCATGATCGGGAAGAAGATAAATCCAACACAGTGGATTGCCATCGTTCTACTGTTTGGGGGCGTTGCCATGGTGCAAGTGGAATCAGCGAGTGGGAACGAAGATGAGAAGCACTATAACTACACCAAGGGGCTGGCGGCCATCATCGTCTCGTGTTTATGCTCAGGTTTTGCAGGTATGATTTGCCTGTCTAAGAACTTGTTTTAGGTTCTTAGTTATAGAATTATAGACTCTTTTTTCCACCTTAGTTAATCACATTGTGTCCCGCTTTTGTTTTGACAATATTAAAAATAAAAAAGTTTTAATGGACGATGGGTCATCATCGTCTCATGTTTATGCTCGGGTTTTGCAGGTATAAGTTAGCTTAGAAGGTCTCATGGTATGAAGTTTTTAAACATTTTTAGAAGTTTGTGCACCTTAAAGGGAAAGTTTCCCCATCTATTTACCTTTGATTAATTTCTCTACACATTAAAACATATTTTCATGCAAATATGTCCAATGTTTGCCCTCTGAACAAAGGAGGGGCATCATTCAAAGTCAATCGCTGTATGGGCTAATCCCATTCATCGCGTATAGCGTGGAGGTTGCCATTATATTTTTTGAAACCCGGATTTGTAATTGTTCGCGCCGAAATGCTACGTCAAACCCGAACAAACAAGCTCCGCCTCTTTTTGTTAGCTCTCGCAGCTCGCGGGGTTTGTGCACAAACACTAGGCCAAACGTGAGCCAACAAAAAGAGTAGTTCGGTTTTGACATCACATCATAGAGCAATCCAAGTTTCATAAACACCAATGGCAGCCTCCATGGTGTTCGCGATGAATGGGATTATCCCGTACAGCGAGTGACTTTGAATGATGCTCATCCCTTGCTCAAAAGGCCAATGTTGGTCGTATTTGCATGAAATTGTGTTTTAACGTTTAGAGAACATAATCAAAGGTGATTATATGTTGGGGAAAATGTCCCTTTAATATATGACATTGTGTGTGTCCCGTTTTTGTTCTGGCAATATTACAAAATAATAAAAAGTGTATATGATCTTTTTTCGGTATTTTCTAGTCTTAGAATATAAAAACCTTGATATTGTCTTTTGTCATGTTCTAGATAATATTTACATGTTACAATCTGGTATTTAAGTCTCTCTAAATTATAATATTGTTATCTAAATATTGTTGAATCTTATGATCTTGCAATCTTTACATTGTGTCTGGTTGGTGCTTTAATCAATTTGTTTGAATGTTTAGAAGCCTCTATTTAAATAAAAAATCTAAAATTTTGATCAAAATCTAAAATCAGAGATACACTATGCTGGTCACAACGCTGAATGAAGGTAAATATTTGTATTGTGATCAAAAGTTTAAAATGGATATCTTATCAGAGAAACTTGCTTTTCAAGATTTCAAAAGTGTTACATCACTAAATATTTTCTTCATCTTTCTTTGAATCCTACAGGTGTCTATTTCGAGAAAGTCTTGAAAGGCTCAGAAACGTCGTTATGGATACGCAACGTGCAGATGTATTTATTTGGCATCCTGAGCGGGCTTGTAGCTGTTTTCACCAAAGACTTTAGCAACGTCACGGAACATGGCTTCCTGTTTGGATATAATGCTTATGTCTGGACAATAGTTGGTAAGGAACTGAATTTTGTATTTCATATTTGTTAACATTTCTGTGCCTCTGCCAACAAAGTGGCCGGAAGCATTATGTTTTCCGGTTGTCCGTCCGTCCGTTCTTCTGTTCAGTTTTCGTTCTCTCGATATCTCGAGAACTAGTTGACGGATCAATTTAAAATTTGGTATGTGTGTTAATATTGAGGTGACAATGAACTGATTACATTTTGGGGTCATTAGGTCTAAGATCAAGGTCTGCAAACATAGCTTGTAATTGCAAAATCTCAAGAATTGCAGATTACCACCAAACTTGGCGCTTGAATATAACTTTGAGAGCTTAGGTTCAGAGTTCAACATTGTCTAAAATATTTCATCTTCTCAATCTCTATGATAAAAATGACTTTTAATTTATTAAGGTATATTTTCTCATTATTGTGTAAGTCATTAAAAGTTGTATTCTCTCAATCCATCTCTTTGCTAGGTATGGCCAGTATCGGAGGCCTCTACACATCAGTGGTCGTCAAATACCTTGACAACATCATCAAGAGTTTCTCCACCGCGATCTCCATCGTCATGGCAGCGCTCGGCTCCTTCCTTATATTCCACAAGCACTTTGGCGTTCTCTTTGTCGGCGGGTCGTTAATGGTCATGTCGGCGATCTACTTGTACAGCAAGCCCAAGCCGCCCACAACGGGCCAGAAACCGAGCCAGACTGTGTAGAGACCTATCTATCCAAAGCTAGACCAACTTAACCTTTTAACTAACTAGACTGTTTGAAAAATAGCTTTATACTCGAGTTATACTAAAAATTATCATGCCTTTTTTGTTGTCGTCTTGTTCCTTTGTAGAGTCTTGAAATGTAGTAATGCCAACAATTTTGTAATTATTTAGCCATTGATGTAGTAGCATCGTGCCCACAAATGTATAAGGTTTAAAAACATATAATTTAACATTTGTGAACAAAGTGTTACAACATTTATGGTTGTATTTATTACATTTGTGGGTGACTTTTTAAACAAAAATGTTGGCCATTTTGCCATTTATGGGTGCGATTTTACTACATTTTGTGGTCATTATAACAACTTGTTGGTATCACAACATTTGAGGTGTCTGCATCCTTTCTTTTGTATGTGCATATATATGTCTTTGTAGAATTTTGCTCCAAAGACATATGAATGGGTTCATTTCTACTTGTGTCTGCTATATGCTTGTACATTGCACG
Organism: Echinarachnius parma; assembly: GCA_037951105.1. Lineage (NCBI taxonomy): Eukaryota > Metazoa > Echinodermata > Echinoidea > Clypeasteroida > Echinarachniidae > Echinarachnius > Echinarachnius parma. The sequence continues at coordinate 26,227 of JBAMJV010007449.1, forward strand.
CAAGCACAATGCAACTTGTCATCATTTATTAGTGCACAAGATACGTTCTTGGGAGCGTCTCTCGGATGGGGATGTTAAATGCATGAACATTTAACGACATGTCTGTAAAACCCGAAACCAACCAAAGCAAACTTAAGCAACAAAGCCATGTTAAATGTAGTATATATGTAAGGCAAGAGCTGTATACTCAAATATGTTCTAGAAAAATATGCCTTTCATGTCTTATCTTTTTCTTTTGTTTTTTAATCTATATCTTTATAAACCTTTTTCTATGTATGTCTATTCGTCTAATTGTAATGTTGCCAAGTGTTTGTCAAAAACGGTAAGATTTCTGATTATATGATCAAAAATATGAAACAAAAATTGTCAGACAGAATCAATCTTTAATTTGAAGTAATCAAAATTCCATTTCATGTTTCTGGCCTGATGACTTATTCGCATCAATTTTGTTTTGATTTGCGATAGTCCTAACTTTCCTTAATTCAATTATAGAATGTAAATGAAAATGAGCAAACAAACATACTCTGTACAGTCTCTCTGCAACTGCTTTGTACTAAAAAATTAATTTAGGAATTACCTTTGTTATATATTTATTGCATTAATAATACATGCACTTTATTTCAATCTCACGTGTTGAAAAATGGAATCTCTCGTGTTCGTCGTCTTACCTCTGTGTATTTATCCTGTTTGACTGTCTGAACAAAAACAAACAAGTTTTGAATGTACTTGTACTTGCCTGAAATGTAGTGGTCAAGTTGTATTTATTGTTTCTTGGAAACAGAGCCATTGTACATATACTATATACAATATTGCTTTGAGTAAAGTAAGCACTCTTTTTCACTCCATAGATTATAGGGTACCAAAGTGTGACGTCACAACTGTATATATTGGCATCAGACGATATCAGTAATGCAGGGCTCCACACTCACCTTTTTAGTCAGTGGCCCGGTCGGGCCAGTGAAATAGTTTCTTCCCCTATTCTGGTGGCCCGAAAGAAAATGTATTGGCCCCCAAATTGTATTTCATGAGTAAGCTTTTTACTATTCAAAATATCACTCTTTTCTAATCAAACCTGTGATTACAGATGAAGCATGACATAAAAGAAAACAAGATTCTTAAATTTTTGTCAATGTCGGGTTGAAAATCTGCTTGCCCGATCGGGCCACCAAAATATGACTTTTATACATTTTGCTGGCCCCAAGTGCAATTTCACTGGCCCCGGGCCAGTGCGAGTGTCGAGCCTTGAGTAATGGTTCTAAACAATGTCAGGCAAGCCAGAAATTTCTGACCGAGGGGTTGCCAAGAAGGCAATTGTCCAGCTCCAACCCACTACCAAACGTCTGAATCAAAGAACAAGTTGATTAGATTTACCGTTATTATAGTATTAAACAAAATAATGTGACATCAGTTCTTTGGCACTTTATGCCTGACATGAAGAGAGGTTGTCTACTTGATTTCAGTCGTTACTTTGTCTTGGCTTTTATACCCGTAAAGAAAAACATATGTGTGGTGGAGCACTCAGTAGGATGAAAATAATGGTTATATTAATCAAAAAAGTACTTGGAAATATTATTGTACCATAAAAAGTGTTGTATAAAGTTAGTATACATATTTAATAGTAGTTAAAGAATGTCACCCTGTGATGGAAACACTTATTAAGCCCTCCCACTTTCCCAAGCTCTTGCTGAATGAACTTTGTTCTTTTAAGTTTTTTGGTGCAAATATTTATACTTAAATGATATCACCAATAAACAAATCAAATAAAGAGAAAAAAATGTAAGTAGGTAGCTCACGAATGTACAATTTAATTGGTACTGCCAAGCTTTAAATTATACCTGAGTATTATAACCGAGTATTACACGTATAGATCAACGATAATTGGTAAATGGTATTGAAATGATAATCAAAAGTGGCATATACATGTACACCCAGTGTGAATTTATGGTTATCGTTTAGTCGTTAGACTTTGTTCCATTACCATAAAACTGTGGAAAACATTATTTTCCGGTATTAAATTCCAAGTTTATATTTATTGAAATCTTTGTTTTTATATAATTGTTTTCAACCCAATTTTGTCATGGCATGTATTAGTTTGAAACACATTGCCTAAATAAAGTAGTCATAGTAAGGGGCCATCTACAAAGTATGTACACACTTTTTTGTCCGAAATTCTCCCCCCCCCCCCGTATTTTTTTGGGGGTGATATTTTGTTTGGAGTATTTCTTTGTGTCGAAGAGAAGCATGCTACCTCATCAAATAGCATTGGGCATTTATAAGGTCAAAACTGTCGGTTAGTAATTTGCAGTGCTATTATAGTAATTTTTTTCTTTCTTTTTCAGTTATGTTTTCTTAATTTGATTGACATGGAACAATACAATCATATTATTAATTATCCTGGCATTTTGTAAAATGCTCATATATTTTGTTTGCCTGTGAATTTTTCTGTTTACCTATTTATATCCGTGTATTTTGTTGATGGATGAATGAATGTGAAAACATGTTCATTTTGAGTTATGTAATGTCAGTACTACCGTGGATTTCAGTTGAATTTTATCAGCTGTCTTGTAAAAATAACAAAAAGGTTGAGTGTATTTTCACATTTAAAAAGTTTTTCTTTTTCTTTTTTACTTGCCACAAGGAATCATTCCATTGATAGAGAATGATATTTTTCCCTGTAGTGACATGGGGTTAACCCATGCATTTTTTTGCTTCATTTTTTTTTTTTTTTTTTTTTTTTTTAATATTCAAGAATCAAACTTTCACTATTATTGAGCCATACTTTTTTATGCCTAAATCATATTGTTAACCCCTTGACTACGGGAACCGGGTTGGTTGTGTACAAAGTCTATGGGGATCTCAGAAACTCGAAGGGAACGGGTTAACGTGTCATAGTCATATTGAATGCATTTTAGGAGTTTGTATTTCTGATTTGGTATCAATTTGTCCAATTCTAAATAAATAAATTGTAGTATCTATTTGTTTACTTTTATGTTATATTTATCTCAAAATAAAGGGCAATACGCTACAGATTCATGTTTTTGTTACATTGATTTCAAAATAGTAACACCGTTTCCATTTTCATGTAGTACATTTTCTCATGAAATCAATGTAATTCAAATTAATATTTTCAACCTTGGAATCAAACATTTAAAATGTTTGAAAAATGATTATATACAATCACTCGTGTAGAGATTAAATGTGTGTTGAAAATGTTTATATCATACACATTTATTAGTGATGTAATGTGAGTGTTTATAATTTGCAAGCTTATTCATGAAGAGACTTTACGTACAGATTGTCAGTTGATATCCATGTGTCAAAAAATACAACTTTTTGTCTTTTTATGTATTTTTTTCTATTATTTCTACTACCATATAAACCCTGCCATTGGCATTGTTACACAATACACACAACCACAGAGAAAAGAACTAGACATGACATACTAAGTCTGATGATTATTTATTTTTTTTGCAAATGGCATCAAATGACGACTTTATATTGTGTATCCATTGACTGGGTAATAATAATAATAATGTAAAGCGCTATAATAATTACATGTTTTAATATATAGCATTCATGCAAACAAGCCTGTAGATGCTTTGAAGAAGGAAGAGAGCGTATAAAGATGAGCGTGACAGCAAAGAAGCATTCAAGCTATGACCGATAGTATTGATTCAACAAATATTTTGTTTAGAATATGTTTGAGATTGAATGAGACTTTGTTGATAGTTCTAGATATATCTAAAAACAATTAGTTACTTTCTTTTCTTGTTTATTTCATACATCGAAATATCAACAATTTGTCAAAAAATGACCCATTCCACTGCCAAACTTTAGATAAAAATTTGTTCAGTTAAGTTCAAATGTTGTGGAGCGCTTTCTTTTACATTTTTGTAGTTGATGATTAGGTTGTTTATGCAGTTTATATTACTCCAGACTTGTAAAGCAATTACATAATAACTTTTTGCTTAGATTGAGATGTCAGCTATTGTATCAAAATTAAGTTTATTTTATGTATTTTTTTGCAGAAACTATTAAAATTTTTAATTTCTATAAAGCCTGCAAAATGATTTGTGCCTGCGATGTGATTCTTTGTGTGCTATGTTCTTGTGGAAAAGTAGCGACTTCACAAGGAATTTTGACAAAAGACACCAAACATTACATAACATCATCGCCTATAGAAAATACTTAACATACCAACATGTATTATACACCATCCAAAATCACACAAGATAATATTGGACTAGAGAGAAATAAAGAAATAAATAAAAACCCACCCCAAACCAAGAAAATACAACAAATTACCTCTCAATAAAACACCACCACCCCACACGCAACTTGCAACATCTCACAATGCATATCTGAACAACAGACTTTGCTTTGAATTTCAATTTTTTAACTATACTGGGCTCCAAAAGAAACTTATCACTTATTCAGAGCGACGCTCACTAAAATCCATAGCATCAAATTGAATCATATTTAGACACAGATAAGCTATCATTCTCCTTATGAAGCATATCTGAAAAATTGAAAGGTTGCTTTTGCCAAAAAAGAGAAAAATGCGATGGAATCGCTACAGGTCACTTTTCAAAAATCACAGAAACTGCTCGCTGGGAACCTCCACGAAAGGCGGTCTATTCAGAACTTTCAATAGCTATTCATTCAACATCAAAGGCGGGTTATGTAACCACCAGACTGGCTATTGTCCGTACCGAGCTCCGTGCCCGGAAGGCGAGCAGTTTCTGTGATTTTTGAAAAATGACCTCTTGTGATTTCACTTTATTTTATTCTTTGACTAAATCAAACATAATTTTTTTAGATATGCTTGCTGAGGAATATTATAGCCCAATTATGATTCATTTTTATGCTTTGGATTATAATGTGTGTCGCTCTGAAGAAGTGATAAGTTTCTTTTGGAGCCCGGTTTAGGTTTTCCCATCCATTTTCACACTTTTTTCATTCAATTTTATAAATGTGTACTCAAATTTCGTCCCAAGGAGCCTGGAATGTGCTAATCCCAGCTTCAGTTTGTCTTTGGTCAATTTCACAAAATGTCCAGTCAATTTAGTGGTTTGTCATACATTATCGTCAATAAAAATTCAAATTTGTTGGTCACAGTTGCTGAACACATCTGTGACTGACGAATTTGAATTGTAATGGACAATAATGTGTGTCATTTGTGAATTTTTGTGAAATTGATCGACCAAAGACGAAATTGAAGTTGGGATTAGCACATTCCAGGCTCCTCTGAACGAAATTGAAGAACAAATTTATAAAATTGAATGAAAAAAGTGTGAAAATGGACGGGAAAACCTACACTAAAAACAAAAATTTCTCAGAAAGAACAATAGCTCAGACAAGTACTTCTTTAAATTTGATGTGAATATTTATTTCAGGCTACATATGTTTACACTTTGTCCTTCAAATACTTCAAAAAATTCCTACTCAAATGTACAAACTGTTGTCAATTTCACATAAATAAGGAGTCACATACATGCTTATATTATAATACAGTAATTTTCCAGTTTCAACAGGAAACAAAAATAACCCTGTGCCTATATATAACTGTACATAATGCTTGGTGTAAAATATACTGCCCATTCATGACCAGAAACAAGTATGCTATTTTGTGTATGAATCGTAATAACATACCCTCACAATGTATAAGTATAAACAAGTTTGTATATAATTTGTATGTATATTATGAACAAGATAATAAATTAGGAGACAATTTGAACATTTTACATGCTTTCATATACAAAATACAAAATGGTGATTACAATGTCATACTTCGCATTCCCATCTATTCATGATGGTTTTATAATAACGCAACTCCAGACAAAACCTGCAGAAAATTGCAGAATACATGATAAATATGCCGATTAAACCGTCCCAATAATGATGACACAAATCACGGTACAGTCTAATCTTCTTTCGACACCTGTATATAAAGACCGCCTGCTTTATACAAAGACCTGGGGGGTGTTTCACAAAGATCCTAAGTTGATCTTAGCACTAAGATGGTCTTAAATATTATGGAAAGCCATTAGTGTCTTGAAACATTTTTGTAAAAGTTATGTTGAAATGATAAAAGTTGATTCAAATCATATATATTTTATAATTATCAAAGAGATTTCATGAATTTCATGTGAAGATTATGAATCTCTTTGATAATTAGAAAATATATATGATTTGAATCAACATTTTATGCATTTCAACATAACTTTTATAAAACTGTTTCAAGACACTAATGGCTTTCCATAATATTTAAGACCATCTTAGTGCTAAGATCAACTTAGGATCTTTGTGAAACACCCCCAAGAACATTATTCTTCACTCCCTAGAGAACAGATTGCGTAAAAATGAATCTGTCTGTAAGGACCACATGTTTTATAAAGACCACAAATATTGACCAGTTTGCATGTAAACCAACTGTCTGTAAAGGGATCTAGTAACATTGTCCAATTCCACAAAACTTTCTCAGAACTCTAGTGGTTCTCTTATACCTTGTTGTATTCGTATTACCAATAGAAGCATGGGACAGGTTTCGGTTTGTGATTTGACAGAAAGATTGGACTTATAGCAGACAGTTTGGACCATCGGATAGGTTAGACTGTACTACAGTGTAACCCTTCTTTAGAGGCCACCTGTCTATAGCCGCCAATCTGATCCCCTGCATAGAATATTTCATATTATCAACAAAAAGAAAATATTATACATTGTAAATTACAAACTGAAATACATAAGGTGGTTGAAAATCAACTGACAGCTATATAATAGATGTTAGAAGTGATAAGCCTATAAATTAATTGTTTAAATGAATACAATTTCTCGTCAAATTAACAATTTACTTATTACAGTAACTATTTGATTTTGTTTGCTGTGGAGAAAATGTCTCCAGATAAATAATGCCTCACACAATTGTGAATGCAAACAAATTGTCACAAATAAGCATGGTTAAATGTAAAAGGAAAACAATTTTGGTAACAGCATGAAATTAACAAATATTAACAAAATTACAACATGACAAAAACAAAAAAGAAAACAAAAAGAAATACATTAATTTCACATGACGCGAACAAGGAAAAGATTTAAGTTTTAAAATGCCCATTTTCTTCGAAAAATAACACAAAACAATTGGCTTCCTCTAATTTTCTAATACCATCACTGTTCAGTCACTTAGTAGGAAACTTAGAAAAATAACTTAATTCATAATGACTAACTTATAATAACAAATAACTTAATTCAAACATAAGGACGAACCAGAAATATATAATATTAAATGAAAAATTAGCAAAGAAAATGGGGTTTCCGGCTCCGGGATTTGAACCCGAGACATCCGGATTGCTAGACCTGTGCTCTACCAGCTGAGCTATAGAAAGCCCTTGTGCTGGTGTTCGTCCCTGTGACACCTTAGTATTTGATGCTTGTGTTTGTCAGGAGCTATTATAAACCAGACACAAACCCAAAGGATTAACTAAAATTATTAACTGTGTTTTATTTTTTGAACAAAGAAAATGAGACTGGCCATAATTTATATTGTAAAATTCCCCACAATCACTAAGGTTATATAATATATCAAGATTGGTGCAATGAATGAAATTAAATGATAGATCAAAATTTCACTGCATTTCGTTTAAAATTGTCTACAAGATATTGCAATGCCCATAGGCTTTATACATGGCTTATCAGGTAATTTGTAAATGCTTGGAATTGCCCATAAGTTCCTGGCCCCCCAAATAGGATTTTGTTTTACAGTGTATACTATTCTAAATTTCAATCCTTTTTTGATCAAAAACTGTGAAAATGGATGATACGGCTCGACTTGAAAGAGTACCAGATTTTCTCATGAAATCATAGTCGGTTTGAAAATCTAGTTGATCGATCAGCCCATCAAATTATGACTTTCCTCAATATGTGCTGGCCCAACTATTTTTTACTTACCCCGGTTCAATATTAGTGTCAGGCCCTACCATAGGTAACGGATTATAGAGTATATGATACAAATTACACTTTCTTTGGTCTTATACCAGAGTCACATGATAAAGAAACATACATGATTATTGTAAATAGAAGAAATGGAAATAGTTAAATTGAACTAATCACATGATTACTTGAAGGATACTACTGAACTCATACTTGCAATATGAATGTGACCTATCATTACAAAACCCAATTAAAGTCAGAATATTTCAATTTTATGATTTGGGTATTCATGAATTCTCCAAAATCTTAGCTTTCTGGTGATCATATAAAACTTGTTATACTTCGGTATAACAAATATTTTAAAAACCTTATGAAATCCAGCAGTGACATGGACAATGCATCGAAAGAGTCAACTATTTTCTCAATTGTATCAGGTTTACATTTTGCAACTTTATAAGGGTTTTGTGACGTATAAGGTACATGAGTGACAGATACATACAATGTTGGTCGTGTGTTTAATAGTTAATGTCATAAATTGGCAATAAACATTCAATAAACAATTCTGTCTTATTACTGCAACAACCATAGTGGATGTCTGTTAAATTGGATAAATATGTCGTAAAAAACAATTTAAGAGGTTGAAAATGTATAGTTGATAAAAATCCACTACATGTATTTTTAGTTTCTTATAGCTTGAATAAATTGCAGATTACTTGTATAATATTCTGAAGGTTAAATAACCCAGTCAAAAGAACATTAAATATCAAAAGAATTAATTATCAGATTATCATTGTATTATACATGTATTGGCCCGTATTCACAAAGGCGGTTTGTACAAACCATGGTTTGACCAAGGTTTACATCTATGGAATGCCATTTGTAAATTGATGGAGAAGGAATGTAAACTCCATACTTGTTAACAATGTTTATTTACAATTTACGGTATGCGAGCAGCATTCCATAGGTGTAAACCATCGTCAAACCATGGTTTGTACAAACCTCCTACAAACCTCCTTTGTGAATACGGGCCATTTAGTTTGTTACAGCATTCATACATTAGAGATTACTTGCACACTATCTGAAATGTGAATGATCCAGTCAAGAGAATGAGACGTCTTCATAAGATGTCATTGATCGGTCTGCATTCATCAGTATATGTGTGCATTAATAAATCGAAGATTAACCCGTTCAGGACGGACTGATTTTGCTACAACATGTATTCTCCATAGACCAAAGCCCAAATATTTTGGGGACCAGTCCTGGGGGGTGTTTCACAAAGATTCTAAGTTGATCTTAGCACTAAGATGGTCTTAAATATTATGGAAAGCCATTAGTGTCTTGAAACATTTTTGTAAAAGTTATGTTGAAATGCATAAAATGTTGATTCAAATCATATATATTTTCTAATTATCAAAGAGATTTCATGAATTTTATGTGAAGATTATGAATCTCTTTGATAATTAGAAAATATATATGATTTGAATCAACATTTTATGCATTTCAACATAACTTTTATAAAACTGTTTCAAGACACTAATGGCTTTCCATAATATTTAAGACCATCTTAGTGCTAAGATCAACTTAGGATCTTTGTGAAACACCCCCCCGGGTCAGATACATGCATCAATTTTCTGATAGCTGAAAACCTGGTCAGGATTAAATTAACATTGTAAGATTAACCATGGCCATGAAGCAAGGGACAAACTGAGTTTGAGAAATGAAAATCATATAAATATTAATAATTTAAAGATTAAGAGATCTGATAAACACTGGTGCATATCTCAGTCTATGGTTGTTTTGCAGTGCATTCATACATAATTGTCCGAATTCACAAAGGAGGTTTGTACAAACCATGGTTTAAACCATGGTTTACATTTATGGAGTGCCATTTGTAAACTGATGGATTAAGAATGTAAACTCCTTACCTGTTAACATATTGATGGTACACATTTACTAAATGCACCAAATACATGTTTGTCTTCTCAGATGGTGAAATTTGCTGGTTAGCAAGCTCTAACAGTCATATAATTAGAAATTATAAATTGTTTTACTTGTATACTATCAGCACTCCATAGATGTACATGTAGACCATGGTTTAAACCATGGTTTGTACAAACCTCCTTTGTGAATCTGGGCCAATGGATTTCAAAGAAAGAGTTAAGCCCACCGCACACTAGAGGATCCGAGGCAATCTGACAAACGATTATGGATCTGAACTATATACCACATGGTTTAAATACAAACATATTGCCTTAATTAGTTCAGATACACAATTGATTGTCTGGATTGGAATGGATTGATTAGTGTGTGATGGGCTTTAAATCTACACTGAACACACACATACACAAAGACTCTGGACAATTTAGCCCCTGAAATATCATCTGTAATGAAAGCAAAGACAAATGTGACCTGCTATAGCAAAACCCGGCACTTGTCGGTAATTCATGTTTTGAAGAAATGGGCATTTTAAGTTCACACAATGTGTGTAAAAGACCTATGATTGTGAAATTTAAACAACCACATCTTCGCCAACTATTGACCAATTAGTGAGAACAAAACAGCAAAAATAAGCTTGTGATGAGGCCTTTCTAATGGTGTGAAAATTTACATTTTGATCCTTACCCACAAGTGCCGGGTTTTGCTATAGCCGGTCAAAATAGTAAGAAAGAGGAGCTTTGTCTTAATACAAACTCACAAATTCTCAAACAGAATAAATATAGAAAGTCTTGTTCGGAATTGACCTATGAATCTGCGCTTCCTTCAAACTTCTCTTCATTCGCACACAGTAGTTTGTCACAAAACTTTGAGGCGTTTAGTTTTGTAATAAACAAATCGCTACTTTGATCTCTCAGATGAATAAAGAAATATATATAATTGTTTTCATTTCTTCTCATTTAAATAGGGAATTTTCCATGAAGACACAAATCAACCTCTCAACATGTCTGTTAGTCTAGAATATCTAGAAATATCCAACGCGGAGGGAGATATTCTTCACTTCTCAAATTATAGAAAAGACGAGCAATGTTGACAAAATTTGCTCAACATTCTGTTGTGAATCTGCCTGCTCTTCAACAGCACACATCCAGTTTGTAAAGAAAATTTGGAGGCAGTGAGCTGTAGATGTAAAAAAAAAAAAGAAGGAAAAAAAGTGCTCTCTTATTCCCTCCGATGGAAAAAAAGAACAATGATAAGGTTTTGTTTTCCTATTCCCTCCTGATCATACTCTTTTCAATGGCACGCGTCAATTTGTCAGAGACTTTGTGGCAGTTAGTTCCTTAACATGTAGCTCTTTTGATCTCTCCAAAGAAAATCTGCACGTCTCTTCCTCGGTTCACATCAAGTTTAACCATAAATGTTCACACAAACAGCTCTTTTATTGAAAAAAAAGAAAGAAAAAAGAATGATGAGATGCTTTTTATCACCATCAGTTTGTCTGAGACTTTGAGGGAGTTAGTTCTATAACAGAACGCTCTCTTTAACTCTCCAAAGAAACCAAATAATGTCTGTTTATCTTTCATTCTCCGGGAGATCCACACATTTCTTCAACAGCAAGCATCGGTTTCGTCGAGAAATTCGGAGGCAAAGATTTATGGCTTGTAATTCTTTTGATCTCTTAAATAACTTAAAACTAAATCTGATGTTTTCTCCCCTTCATTCACCAGGGAATCCACACACTTCTTTAACAGCCCACAGCAGTTTGTCACGAACATAGAGACCTATGACATATATCGCTCTTTTGATCTCTCCAATAACGTCAAGTCTTCAACAAAGTCTGATGTTAGATTCTTCATTCTCCAGTAAATCCAAAGCTCTCTTCCAGTTTGTCCAGAAACCTGGAGGCAAAGTTTTGTAGCATATAGCTCTATTGATCTCTCCGATAGCTTCAACAAAGTTTGATGTTTTTTTCCCTTCATTCGCCAGTGAATCCACACGTCTCTTCCACAGCAATCGTCAGCTTGTCCAGAAACTTGGAGTAGTTCTCGTACGGAGGGATGTCCAGCCGATTGAAACTGCAGAAATAAGAAAAGATATGTATATAACATTTCAAGTCGTCTATCTAGAGGTACAATATTCAGAGGCACATTTCTACCCTTGGTCAATAGGTAGGGTTGGTGCGATTTAAATCAAAGCAAATAAAATAAAAAAACAATCATTTTGAAACAACCCCCTAATATTGTTGATAGTCTTTTTAAATGAATATATTTTTGCTCTTCATCGATGTACTTTGTAGGTTAAACACTGGCTGCTCAGTGCATGATTCATTGTGAAAGAAATGATAGCCAGTCTAAGGTTGGGATCAACAAATGGACTCATGTGGAGATCAAGCCCATGACCTCCTGACGTTAAGTAATAATTTTATTGTGTTGTAATATATTTATTCAAGAATGTTTATATTTGTGTTGTACGCAAGGCACTTTAGTCCTCGGACTACAGTCATGTTTATTTTGTATGTGTTCAATAAAGGCCGATATATCTATCTATCTATCTACCTAGACAAACGTCATAACCACTAGTCCGTTGAGATCGCCAGATATAAGGTTATCGATCACCCGACCGTCATCATCTTTACCATTATCATCACAATCATCATCATAATTTTCATTGCGATCATATCAGTGAGGGAGTCTTACCATGTGTGTGCCTTGGGTAGCAGGTCTGAGTTGGCATCTATCTGATGAATGGTGAACAGACGTGGACTCAGGGCTCCCGTAGATCCTGAAGAACACGAGAAAAGAAATAAGGTTAGGCTTTAAAAGACTACACAACTTTTCTTAAAACATCATTCAAAGGCAGCTAGTGAAAAACTTTTAAAATGTGCATACAAAAATGTTGTTGTGTAATTATTTTTCATGACAGGCAAGCTATTGCATCTATCTGATGGATGGTGAACAGACATAGACTTTGGGCTCCCGTTGATCCTGTTAGGGTTAGGGTTAGATCAAAACTTTGTTCTTCTTTTTAACTATGATATTCAAAAGCAGCTTAACCCTAATCCCACTGGGGGGGGGGGGGGGGGGGGGGGCCATTTTGGCCCCCCCCCTGTCGTTTTTTTTTACGTGCATCTAGACCGTTTGGAATTTCACGATCAAACTTCATGACTATTTTCTCTCAAGTCTCCCGCATGTTTTGATATATAATTCACCCCGGTCGGACATGTAGAACCGATTTTAGAGGTCGATAATTGCTCGACCGTCACAAAAAAATGTTATTTTTGTACAGGTTTCTATGTAATTCCTATATCCGATGCCATGTAAACTCCAAATCTGTTATAATTGTTACTTTGAATTATAATTTGGATTATTTCTTTGTTATTAGTTGAATTCATACACTTCAGAGATAAATTCTTCTTAAAAAACAAAAAAAAAACAAAAAAAAACAATAAAATACATAAGAATGAAAACAATGTGGGTAAATCCGGGAATACTAATTTGCATATATATGCAAATTAGTGATATATTTTATCACCATAAAAAACATGGATATGATGAATAACATCATTTGAAAGTATTTTTACAGAAAACCTGAAGAAATCCTGTAATTTCTCTTGAAAATCCCAATTTTCCCCCAAATTCGTCAAAAATTTGCATATTCAAAATTTTAATTAATTATTTAAAAAAAAAAAAATTGTCCAATTTTTTTTTTCTTTCAAATTCTTATTCTACTTGACTTGTTGTACGTATGTGCCAATTTTCAAGTCGATCGGTCCATTCATTGCCGAGATTTGAGGGGGGGGCCAAAACGGCCCCCCCCCCCCCCCAGTGGACTCAAGTGACCAAAATAACCCAGTGGGATTAGGGTTAATAAACATTCTCAGTATGGTTATCACACAGTTGTCCAGTCTGTTCCACTCCCTCATATAGTTATCCAAAGAAAATCTACAAGCGATCTCCATTTTCTGATAATTAAAATGATGATATTGAAAATTACCTTGGAGTGCTTTGAATCCCTCGAGGGGCACCTTGGATGTCCCCGTCACAAATTGGAGCAGTCTGGCTCTCTTCTCCTCGTCGAACGAGTCCACGGCCTGCCAGAACCATTTGACGATGGGCGTCTCAACCGAGCAGTTCTTGAGTCTCGTGTTGCCCTTCCAGTCCTCCACATCGATCTTGCCAAGACCATTGATCAGAAGCTGTGAAAAAGAGAAGAAAACAAATTGTTACAGAATGTTCAAAAAAACATTTCTTATTTCACACTTCATGAGTCTCGTGTTGGTCTTCCAGTCCTCTACATCTATCTTGCCCTGATCATTGATCAGAACTGAGAAAAAGAGAAGAAAAAAGAGAAGGAAAAAAAAAGGGAAATTAAAATTATTTCTCATTTCATTTCACATTTCTTGAGCCTCGTGTTGCGGTTAAAAGGGCCATGCCCCCCCTCCCCTCCGCCCCCATAACTTGTCAAGAACAATAAAAAAAACATACGGAGGGGGGCCTCAAGGGCAATGCGCCCCTCCCCATAACATGACAAAAACAATGAAAACCATAAGGGTCAACATTCTTTAAAAATTAAGAGATACATAGAGTGTGTTTCTCAAATCAGTTAGACCACGCTATCCCGCAAACTCAGGCCATCAATACAACAGGCCTTGTAATGTTTCTCTTAGTTTGATGGTTATCAAATTTCTTGTTTTGAACCACCAAACCTATGTCAAGTTTCTATTTCACTCGGGTGCTACCTGTGTACAGTTGACCACCTATAAAATATGACATCTATACAAGTCCCATAACATTATGTTTCGTGTTAGGGGTACCATTTTTGGTAGCCACTATAGGCAGGTTGGCTTCTAAAGACAGGTGGCCACTAAGACAGGTTTAACTGTAGTTCAAACATTGCATACACAGGTGAGTGTATATTACAATTTTCCTGCAGTGAAATGTTCAAGTTATTATTATTATTACAATCATCATCATCATTATTACATTATTATTTATTATTTATTCTGCATCAAATACATTTTACATCAGAACAAAACATTATCATTTTCAATGTAGGCGGAAACTTTCCATGAGTAATGCGTCATACATCTTCAACCTATTTCTCTCTATCTATCAGGAGAGTTATCTTGGGTGGTCCTATTAGTCATGGCCTAGACTAGGTGACGAGTGTATACAAAAAATCCTGCACATAAAGCAATGTTTATGATTTTTTAAATAAAAAAATGAAACTAGGGAAAATCTCAAATGAAATTGAGGCCACTTTCAAAAGTGACACAAAAGTGACATGATTCTTGTGACAATTTGTAAATCCCCAATAAGATTGAAGCAGTATCTTGGCTCGAAAGTGATACATTAGTCATGGCCTAGGCCAGGTGTGTCCAGTACATCCTGCACATAATTAGCATAGCTTTTAGTGATTCATCTTTTTTGAATACAAATGAAACTTGGAAAATGTGTAATTTGTAAATAAATCTCCGCTGAAATTGAAGCAACTCTCAACAGTGACACATCAATTTTAAAAGTCTTGTGACAATTTATGAATCCCACTAAGATTGAAGCAGCATCTTGGGTCTAAAAAGTGATATATTAGTCATAGCCCAGGCAGGTGTGTACAATACATCCTGCATTCAAAAGCAGTAACATACATGTAGCTTTAGTGATTCATAACTTTTGTAAAAGTAAAATTAAACTCAGGACACTTAAAATCTCCAATGAGATTGGAGCAATTCTCAAAAGTGACACATAAATTAAAAACGATACTTGAGACAATTGGGGAATCCCCAATACGATTGAAGCGGTAGTAACAACGCTTTCAAAAGTGACACATTAAAGGTGCACCTGTAAAGTGTCTAACTCCACAAAAATGAGTTTCAGCTTCCACATTCCTCTTCTACCATGTTGTAAGAGAAGAATTTTAAAAAGGGTTAGATCTTTTCATACTGTAATTAGTTGTAAAAGCTGACGCAAATTTTCGCTTTTTTAACCAGGAAAGCAGTGTTCTTTTTCAATGAAACTTTCACACATCATTCAGACATATCTTACAATGATTTGGGTATGGGATTGAAGTCTCAAATGTCATTTTTGGGCAATATCTGACACTTTACAGGTGCACCTTAAAGTCAAATGATACTTGAGACACTTGGTAAATCTCCAATGACATTTCATCGAATGACTCAAGTAAAAATTTGTTCCAGAGAACTTCAATGAAGCTTGAAACAGTCTAACACAGCAGAACTTTCGAAAGTGATGGAACTTGGGTATATCTCGATTGACATTTATCATTCATTGACACAAATATAAGAAAATGTTGGCATTTTGCTAGAAACATTTGAGAGCATATGTTTCAAAAGCGATGTAACCTTGGAATATCTCCAATGACTTTTATCATTCAAAACAGTTTAAGTCCACAGAACACTTATACACAAAGGTGACTCATCCACTCTAGCGTATGTTGCGGAAATTGTGGGTGTGTAAGTGGATACCATTAATAATTCTTAGTTTCATATCACATTCAATCACCTCTTCTCATGAGTTGGCGAGGCAGTCTCATGATTTTACAAGGGACAGGGGACAGTATCTTGGGCCTTTTAGACGTCTCTAGAGACCTGCCCCTAAAACAAAAGGAAATAATGCTGGCAAGCTTCTTGTAGCTAGACAAAACTATTCTCCTAAAGCAGATGGGACATGTTTAACTTTCAATCCAGGGGGGTGTTTCACAAAGATCCTAAGTTGAACTTAACTCTAAGATGGACTTGGAATCAAATATATTCAAAACAAAAAATGCAAGTATTTTTAGACTTTTCATAAATTATACATCAAAAACATGAAGTCTCCTTGATAATAGAAAATATTAATGATTTGAATCAACATTTTATGCCTTTTAAAATAAATTGTACAAAATTGTTTCATAGAAACTAACGGCTTTCCATAGTTACTAAGTCCAACTTAGACTTAAAGTTCAACTAAGGATCTTTGTGAAACACCCCCAGACAGTACAGAAACAGCGAAAATCAATATAAAAGACAAGCTAGCGAGTTTTCTATATCCCCTTTTCATTTCTCAAGCAAGTCCTAACCATCTCAGTCTTTCTTAAATCTCTCATAGCATCTTGCAACAGACGATAAACCTACAATTATTGTGAAAACTACGATTCATCTTATTTTACTGCAAATTTTGGCAATGCTAGCACTACTACTGAAAACCATAAATGACTTCTACTTCACAACCACCTAAAGTCGGCTGTTATAGACAGGTTGGTTGCTATAGGTAGGTGGCTACTATGACAGGTTTGACTGTACTGAAACCGATTCAAGAGCCAAGACATACGCACGAGACTAGTTGCAACCAGTCGCATGCAATCTCAGTCGCACCATGTTGCAAGCTTTTAATCTTGTCATGGGGGAAGCATTAAAGGATACCACCACCCTAAAATAATATTCTTATAAATGAAAGGTAACCTTTCAAGTAGTCCATTCCACCAAAAAGTTCAGAAAAATATGATTCAAGAAAAAATAAATAATTGGAAACATACATACAGTCATGGGTCTGCAGACGAAGACTAGCTTTTGTCTAGGATGAACAACCGATGAACATCGTCCGTGATTCTATTGTCTCCAAACGTACGCGTGAAATGTTTGGCGTGTACAGGACCATGAACTAATAATGGTTCCGTAAGTGGTGGTAATTAATTGCATTGTTTATGAATTACACAACCCTTTGCAAAATGTTGGGTATCTAATTTGATATCACAAAATGGTACCAAAACATAATTATGTATTGTTCTTTGCCGGGTGCCCCTTTTAACTCATTCTTCAAACAAAGGAAGTCACGAAGCCAAGTCAAGCGTAACCGAAAAATCTCACGTGCGACAATGCCCCCAAGCCCTGCCTCACTGGGGACCGACTCATCAAACAAACACCAACAAAAAAATTGATATTCTATCACTTTCAGAACCTCAAAAGGAAACATTGCAATATTGCATCATTAATCCATTTCCTCTTAAAGGACCTAAAGAATACAACGTACTTTGACACTTATTCCATAGTTGATGACTTGAAACATAGGTCTGCCAAAAAAAATCCATGAAAATAAAAACAGTAGTGATTTAAGACTAGTTTTCTGATGCCAAATCTCACTTAGCAGCCAGTTTACGCCCCACCCACATTTAGGGTCCGGAATCGGCGGCGTGATCGACGTGTGATTGACAATACATTGGCTTACGTCATGACGCGTCATCTACAGACTTTAGTTCATTAGTCCGTTCTTTAGATGGCGTCACATTTTGGCGATTTAAAAGAGGCGTTCCCAGGACAATTAGATATTTACTAATTACCCCAAAATTGATTGATTTCATGAGAGATGACTGCCAAATTCTTTTTCTTCGGAAAAAATTACATATAGAGAGCCGAATTGTGAAAATTAGGCCATCTAGACGCTGTAGTCCCTTTAAAGTTATCAAAAAATGCAACTTTCTCTCCTTTTCTACCACTGTCCCCTGTCTTACAGGGTACCGATTCATCAAATAAACCCCAACATTTCTCAAACAAAATCTTGATATCTTATTACTTTCTTATCCTCCCAAGTCCCAAGGAAACATTGCATCATTAATCCATTTCCTTTCAAAGTTATCAAAAAAATGCAACTTTCTCTCATTTTTCTAACACTGTCCCGTCTCACTGGGGACTGATTCATCAAATAAACACCAACATTTCTCAAACATAAATTTGATAATATCCAACCCTCCCAAGTACTAAGGAAACATTGCATCATTAATTCATTTCCTTTCACAGTTATCCCAAATGCAACTTTCTCCTATTTTCTAACACGTTTTCCTGTCTCACTGGGGACAGACTATGAACTTGGTATTATATCACTTGCTTAGCCTCCCGAGGAAACATTGCGTAATTGTATCAATTACCTTTCTCAGTTATCCTAAAAATTCAACTTTCTCTGCACACCCACCAGGGACCGATACGCTACTATATGGGAAGGCATTAATATCTCGCTGTTCCTCATGCACAGGAAACCATGCATAGAAACTTTCTGTGTCTAGATTCCCACTGGCCCGGTAACCTGATTTCTAGAGACACTGATTCATCGAGTGAAAACCAAGATTTATTAAATTCTTTTTCTTCCTTTTGAAATCAAGGACACGTTAAAACTAATATCTATCAAACATAACCTTGATATATTTCAACTTTTTTGTTCACCAAGGTACCACTTCATACTTTAGTTTTTATTTCCTTTGAAAGTAATCATAATACAGTCTAATCTGTCTATAAAGACCACCCAAGGGAGACAGAACAGCCAGTCTATATCAGAAAGAGGTCTGTATAGGCAGGTTGATGTATAATTATGTACATGTAAACTCCATTCAACAGAGTCAAGATTATAGACAGGTGTTCTTTATATACACACCTCTAGAAGATAACTCTATACATTTTATTATGATTACCCAAAATTGTAAACCAGTATTTTACCTCTAGCTCTCTCTTATCAAATGGTTTGAGGAGGCGCGGTGGTATGAGCTTGTGGAAGCCTTTCTGCAGCGCCAAGAACTGGGGTTCAACACCCCTATACAGGAACTTGTATACATTTCATTGCAATACTTTACACTGTATAACAGTTTCTTACCTCTAACTCTCTCTCATCGAAGGGTTTGAGGAGGCGGGGTGGTATGAGCTCGTGGAAACCCTTCTGCAGCGCCAGGAACTGGGGTTCAATACCCCTGAGGAACCTCCACTGGACGAACAACCTGATGTAATAAACAGAATGAAATGATTTTGATAATCTACTACAAACATAATACCAACCAAACAAAAACTGGCAAAATCATAACTCTAGAATGGGAGATTATTGGCTCAAACTTTCACACGTGGGTTTCTAAAATTGCTAACATTTCATTCAATACCTCTAAACTGATGTTAGGGAAACTTCCCCTTTAATTCATCATCCATTGATAAACATCAACATGTTAAGGAAGATATGGTTTGGGTATAAACATTCTGTATGAGCTCCAGGAGATATATCGGGCACTAATCTCAACAAGTTCATGTAAAAAAAAAGTCTTATTACTTTATTGTCAATGATCACTAAAACATAACTAGCATATATATGTTTTACTTAGATGAGTGCAAGACTTAAAGCGTAACTATGTTTCTGTTCAAAGTGATTTTGAAATACAGACATCATGCATACCTGCCAACATTTGAAAATGAAAAATCTTACTCTCATGTGAGCGAAGAGCGCGCATCACGAGCGCGAAGCACGCATCACGAGCACGAAGCACGAAGTCCTTTGCAGCCGGGGTCCAGCTCTAGGGTTCTAGATGCTCTCTTGTGCTATCTTAGCCTTATTTTTCAACATATGACCAAACTGAATATGTATGTGTGTATTTATATGCACATGTATATTTACTTTTTGAAGATTTAAAAAATCGTACTCGTCCGATTTTTTACCCTTTTTTGAGTAAAAAATCGGACTAAATACGACAAAATCGGACTGGTTGGCAGGTATGCATCATGTTTTGAACTCACTTGACATATTTCTTCTTGTTTTCCTCTGTGACGGGTACGTCGATGCCGTTGGGCATGAGCTCGTGGACTTGCATCTGACCGAACGAGTCGTGCTCCACCGCAAACGTGTTCTCCAGAACATCTGTGATGTCATTCTCCCTGAATAATAAAATCATAAAATAAAAACAAAAAATAATCAACTTTATTTTAAAAACCTAAAAATTAAAAATATTAATACCCAAAGCTATCGCTTTTCTTCCAGGGGGCCAAAATGACACACCTGATAGACTCCAACCATAGACGTGTATGTTGAAAAAGCTAATTCATTGGTTACCAAAAGCCCAGATAGTCGATCCCATTTATCAAACAAACTATGGGATACAGAATCAAAGAGGGTTAGCAATTTGAAAACTTTTGAACGGCACATAAAATAACCAAAAGAATGCCCACATACTTTAAATTTATGAAAATGAACAAAGAACCAGAGACCTCCAGATTGCTTCAAGAATGAAATCACTTTTCTTATCTTCTAATTCTCGCCCAAAAGGGCAGATTCGTGCACAAATTTAAACTGACATAATGACAAAGAAAAAAACATAATTTGTGCAGACAAGTAAAAACAATGTCTGATAGTGAATAATACACTTACTTATTTTCTTCTAACAAATTTGTATAATTTGTCTCTTTCATGATAATAGGATAGACAAATTAAATTTAAATTGGCACCATAGTTCAAGAAAAAAATAACATCAGTGATATCACCTAATCTTTCTTGCCAAACATAATTATTCTTGTAGACAAGTAAGGATTCTTGTAGACAAGTAAGGTCACTTGTCTTCAAAACAATGTCTAGCAGTAACAAATATTTATTTTCTACTAACAAAATTTTGTATAATTTGTCTCTTTCATGATCATAGGATAGAAAATATGAAAATTAAATTGGCACCATAGTTCAAGAAATAAACAACAAATATTAATATCACCTAATAGTACTGGCACCACTGATTTAATTAAAACTGATAAATAACAACAGCAGCTGTGCTTACTTGCAAACATGGGAAAAAGTTTGTACAATGGAAGAAGGTCCTACAAGACAAAAAAGGGACAATGGATCAAACCAAAATCACTCGGGGAAGCAGTGGCGTAGCATGGTCAGACTGATTGGGGGGCTCGTCTTGTTAAATTTAATTTTCACAGATTTTTCCCTTGTGTTTTTCATTGTTTTATTTTATTTTATTTTTTTTTAATCATTTATTAATTATTTTGCATTTTTAACTATTCATTTATTTATTTTATTTATTTATTCATTTATTTATTTTATTTTATTTTATTTATTTAATTAATCAATTTATTTTATTATTATTTATTTTATTTTGTTTAGGGGGGGGGGGGGATTGGGGGTACACCACTGTTCATCCCACATGAGGATATTTTTCATACTGCCGCTAAAATAATCTACTTCCTATCCAATCGTCACGTCTGCTATCATTTTCCAGAGACTGATGACATTATCCAATAACGGCGATGACTCTATCTATCCTCAACCACACAATATGTTGCCAATTTGCCAATTTATTTATTTATTCATTTATTTATTTTATTTTATTTTATTTATTTAATTAATCAATTTATTTTATTATTATTTATTTTATTTTGTTTAGGGGGGGGGGGGGGATTGGGGGTACACCACTGTTCATCCCACATGAGGATATTTTTCATACTGCCGCTAAAATAATCTACTTCCTATCCAATCGTCACGTCTGCTATCATTTTCCAGAGACTGATGACATTATCCAATAACGGCGATGACTCTATCTATCCTCAACCACACAATATGTTGCCAATTTGCCAATTTCCCATCCAGTCTTTTTTCGGAAATAATCCTGATGTCCCCATAATGATGGGGAAATAATCTGGTGTCATTCCAATTAAGTTGTGATTCAACGACCATGAATGTGAAAGTTTAGAACTAAACTAGTGTCGTTGTAACGGAAATAAAATTATGAGAGACAATACAAAAGATGTCGAAGACGGGAAATATGTTGGTGTTATCCGCTAATGAGATTACAAGATGATGCATCCATCCCCAGTTCAGACAACATCTGGAGTAGTTACAATGAAATTGTGCTCCAAGTTTATGCTGTTAGTCTCGGGCTACTTTTTGCATTGAAATGGCACTCTGGAATTTTGTTTTGCTCTGAACTCTATAAGAGTAAATATTACCAATTTACATATCAATACAGATCTAACTTTACTCACAGTATCCATACAAGACTCCTGTAGACTTCTGGGTCGACTAATTCCATATCTTCGAGGGAGACCAGCTTGCTGAGGAGCTGTTTGCAGAAGGGCTTAATATTGCTAAGTTGTATATTACCAAGCTACTGCAAAATGTTGCCAATTTAAATATCAAATACAGATCTAACTTTACTCACAGTATCCATACAAGACTCCTGTAGACTTCCGGGTCGACTAATTCCATATCTTCGAGGCTGACCGGTTTGCCGAGGAGTTGTTTGTAGAAGGGCATCGTGAATCCACCGTCGATGTAGTGACCGTGGAAGATCGCCAGACCGATGACCCGGCCGACAAAATGAAAGTATGAAAGATGTTCCTGGAGAGACAAAAGAAAATAATTAAAATTATTTCAAGAGGAACATATTTACAATTTAACCCATCTATTAGAACAAGGCCATAATATGAATAAGTAAATGATAAATTACACATAACGCAGTGACCTTGGAAGATCGCCAGACCAATGACACGGCCAACAAAGTGAAAGTATGAGAGGTGTTTCTGGCAGGACAAGAGGGGGAAAAAAAGCATTATTTCTGGAAGAACTTATTCACAATTCAACCCAATCAAAACAAGGCCACAATATGAAAGGGTGAACAAAAGAGTGATAAAAAGGTCTTCATGTGCAGCTGGTCCTTATGAACAGGGTTCATTTAAGGCGGTGTCCTACGATGAGACTGAAAGCTTGCAACGAGGTACGACTGAGATTGCATGAGACTAGCTGCAACTAGCCTTGTGCGCATGTCTGACATTTTTAACATGTTCAAGATGTCTCTCATGCCATCTCAGTTGCAAATGTGAAACTGCAATCTCGACCCTTGAAACTGCTTTAGCGTTTGGGACAGAGACATTCAAAAGAAAATGACAGTTAGGGGGGTAGGGATGGGAATTTAGTTTGGATAAACTTACTGGATTGACGCCCGAGTCTGGGTTGATCTGAAGGGTGTAGATGTCGTCCCGCGAGTACTGGAAAAGGCCATAGTATGGGTTCAACATTTCGTGTGAGAGCAGATAGAGCCACTCCCTGGTGATACCGCCATAGTCCAGACCTTCCTCCAGCTTGAACTTGATGGCCAGACGCTTGCGTAGGTCCTTGGGTTTTAGCTTCATGATCTGACGGTACGACTCCTGGAGAAAAATAATTGCGGTAGTGAAGTGAGGGTTATCTCAGTGCCATTTATGCAGAAATTTTCCATTCAATTCAACGATTCCCGATGGTTAAAATATGAGGGATAAAAGTGGCATTTTTTTGTTTAACATTTAGATCAAAGATGGACAAAATATGGAAGGGGGAATCCAAGTACTATGCACTATTATCAAACTAGCTTTAGCCAAGCTACTGTGATAAGGTAGCATAAGATAGCATCAAGCATTTAACTGAATAAATTCATGCCAGATATCCATTTAACACACCTGGATTGAGACAGATGAAAGTGGATAAATTGCCTTGTCATAAACCAAAGTACACCTGGCAGGACTTGAACCCACAACCCTTAGATTATGAGTCACAAGACAGAACCATTAAAATTAATGTTCATACCTCAAAGATGTTCTCTCTCGAGACTTCTATCCTACAGTGTCCGGTCTGAGGCTGGAAGGTGGCTAGCTCCGCATGAAGTAACTTCATCTTCTGGACCAGGTCTCGCTTGTACTTGGGAACCGGCGACGAGTCCGTTTCATTGCCATTTTGCCTGCAAAAAAGAGAGACAAATTTTAAGCAAACGGTTTGCAAAAGGATAATTTTTATCTTTTGTCTTACTCCCCAAATGGCAAATAAGCTTTTGGTTCACATCATCGTAAGCTTTATTACAGAGTATGTTAGAATTCTAACCAGTCAGTAGCAATTTCTAAGAGCCACTTGCTGGCAAGCTAGAGTTGAATTTGAACTTGGATTTCATGATTAGAATAAACCCACTTCTGATTCCTCCATGCAGTGTAATATATAGATAATGATTTTCTTGTAAATAATACGGTCAATATACAAGCAAATTACCATAAGCTGTATCAGACCTATTTTTAAAATTCTAATCTCATCTTATTTACCTCTTCTTTCTGTGACTTGTGACATTTATAAGATAGAAATCTTTGCTCATAACCCGGGAATATCATTTTTTTCCCCGCTGGATTTTATTCAAAATTTCAATAAAAACAAACAAAAAAAGAAAACAGAACCCGATCTAAACCTATTTTTACTTCACTTATCTCAATAACCTCCACATATGAGTAACTTGTGACATTTATAAAAAATAGAAACCCTCGCTGATAACAGGGGCAATGTGATCAATATTTCCCACTGATCTCTATTCATAACCAGTGGCCCTAAATTAACACTATGATTGCAAAATATAGTATACAAATATACAATGACACTCGAGGATCTAGCTAAAACTATTCGCATCGAAGGAACATCAAATAGTACTGTTCTCCCGAGGGCCATCGGCCCGAGGGAGAATGGTACTATTGTTGTTCCTGAGTGCGAATAGTTTTAGCTTGTTCCGAGAATGAGTCATTGTATATTTGTTTTATATCCCTTCCACCTGTATCGTTCAAATCAAATTAAAGTATGATATAAAGAAAAACAAACCATTGATAGTATTAATATAAAGGAGAACAAACCATTGATCATGGCACCATCACTTACTGTGTTCTGTTTGTGACACTGGCCCCCTTTGCTTAATATTCCTAGCGCACAGCGCGTATTGCGCTACCTTTCCATTCATGAGTAAGCGCATTAACAACTATTGCGCGCTCAAATGCAAAACACGCGCAGCAATGTGAATAATTAACCTGCTAAATACATAAACATGTATAATTGAATGGGGAAATACATTACACATGTATACACACGGTGCAATTTAATTGTCGAATGACGAATTACTGTCGCGGCCACTGAAGATCAACGATGCAAATTGTGCCCCATTTTCGGAAGTTTTAAATTCAAATCCCGCTATGTTATACATGAAATGCATCACTAGAATATTCTTTGGAACTTATTGATATTCACGGGTAAAAATATTCTGTATTTTTTGTTTAATTACTCTTTAGAAAATCTGGTTGAGCATCTATCGCAAGCTAAAACAAGACATCCGCTCGCTGAGAGGTTGTTATAACACGCATCTCTACACCTGACATGCCTGAGCAGGCAAAAAATCTATATGATCTTGCTTTGTTTGTTTTGTTTTTATTTATTTTGTTTGGGGGTAGGGGGGGGCCAAAAAAAAGCATAGTACCCTTTTTCCCGGGGAAAAGATGAACTATGCGTGACGTCAGCAAAACAAAGGGTACTATTCCCCGGGAAACGTCTTTTCTAGTCAAAACTATTCTTTTTCTTGTTGTGTACACTCCTAATGCAACAATCTTACGAGAAGGGATATAATAGGGAGCAGGACCAATTTTCATTAAAATCTCAGTAGCTCAGTGCCATTCTGAGCGTGTTTTTAGATGAAAGGGCTAGGTATGCGATATTCAATTGACTATTTCAACTTCCGACTAGGGTTTACTCAGTAGGTAATAAATGTTTACCACGATAACAATAGTTAGCGACTAAGAAAACTTTGTGTTGCTGACTAGGCCCTATCATTTAAAATAGACTTAGTATGGAACTATAAAGCTAGAGCAGTTCTATGAATATGGGCCCTGGGGCATGTTTCATGAAAGGGTCTTAGCTATGACCGCTGTCTTATCTTATCTGGCAAGGAGTTAGGGTGCATTCAGACCCTAAACAAGCTTTTGAATTTCCAACGGCTATCGACGCTCTGTGCGAAACGCACCGTAGCTCTGCGCCTTATAAGATAAGCCAACGTACATAGCCAAGACCCTTTCATGAAACAAGTCCCTGGTTACCGTATTTGTCGGTGTATTAACCGCTCCGGTGTATTAACCGCACCCCTAAAAAAAAAAAAAAAAGTGTGGTTAATACGGTCGTGTTTTAACCGCACCCCCTTTTTTTTTTCTTTTTTTTTTTGAAAAAAGGTGCTGTTAATACACCAGCAAATACGGTAAGAGTCATTGCATAAACCCAGCTCATTACCTTGAGATGACTCTGCTGATGATGTTAGCGTCCAACCTAGGATCCGTGAATTGCGTTGTCCTGTTGTTGTGGTCCACGAAGTAGACTCGCCCCGTCGCCGTGTGCCGAACTTCCCAGCCCGCGGGCAGACTTCCCAGCTCCGCCTCGTTTATGTGAAGATCACGAGGCATGCGCGGATCGTGCCACGTAGAATCACCCGTATTTGTGTCTAAGAAGTACACTTGGCCTTGCGCAGTTGTTCGTTGTTCTAAAGAGAAAACAATAGATATCATTTAAGCCAGACAAGAAAATAAAAAGTTTGTGGTATTTCTTTTGAGCCTTGTGTATGTGCAAATCGCAAGACAGTCGCACATTGTTCCAAATGTTACAAAATAACACTGAAATGATGTTAAAATATGTAACCAATCCCCAAAGATTTGTCATATTAATCTGTCAACTCATTTACAAAATGAACCGCTGGACAAAAACATTTTTTATTTTAAATAAAAAAGTCCTGTAAAATGTTAATTTTAGTTATATGCCCGAAAATCTAATCAGATTGTCTATCCCTCAAAGTGCATACCAGTTCATGATATATCAAAATAACATAAAAAGGAAGGAGTGAGATGGCTCCACATCTTGTGATAGATGCATGAAAATGTAATTACTTACCATAACCCTCCGGTAGATCTATAGTCCTGTGCAGCGTCGACCTGTTCATGTAGTTCCGCATTCGCGACGACTGCCTCCGATTCTGCCTCTCCTCATCGTTCCGATGTCGATGATGTCGACTCGACGCCCCCGACCTTTCCCGCTCTCCCCCTGAGCCACTCCCCCCGCTCCCTCCCCTCCCTTCGGTGCTCGAGGGTGGGCGGCCATTTTGGCTACTGTTGCTATGGTGATTATGATGATGTTGATGGCGGCTGTTGTTGTGATGTTGTGAGGATGTTTGTTGTTGCTGGTGTAGTTGTTGCTGCTGCTGGTGGTGGCCGTTGGCGTGGGCCGAGGTTCTCGCTGTGGGTTTGGACTGCGAGCATTCAGAGGCAGGTCTATCCATAGAGAGAGGGTGAAAAAAGAGAGATTAGATACATGTATATCGCTGCTGAGTATACATATTTGTTTATATATACAAATTTTATTCAATAAAAAAAAACAAGAAGCATGCATAACATCAACATCAACATACCCTTACTATACAGCAAAGGAAAACATGGTATTTGATTAGTTTAAATCCATTCTGTACCATTTCTTGATAAGGATCTTTAATCATATCATGACCGGATACAAATTAAATTAAAGCAAAGAAATCAACTTGTGAGCTTGAGAGCATGTGGTCTACATTTAAGCTCTCATGTAGCAAACCTTCTATTAAATACCAAGAGGACATATTTTTTCTTCTTATCACAAATATGTTGATGGAATAGGCAAAAAGCCATTAAACATATTGCAATGTCAAAATATTGAGGTACTAAAACTAAAATGTTCTTATTGTGTCGCTTTTGACAATATTTATAAACTGGAACTTTATGATATTTTTGTGATGACAAATGCTGCCAAGTGAAAATATTCAAGTAGTCAATTCAAACAGCATTTTAAAAATGTTCCTTACTATAAATAGTCAGGAAATGGAATTTAATATCATTTTTACGGAGGTGATGACAAACAAGAATGGAAATAGCAAGGCAAAGGTCAAGCACAGTTGGGGTCAAAAGGGATGGGGAACCGGGAAGGGGATGCAAGAAGTAGGGGTGATATAATAAATGGGGCAGGGTAAGCCCCAAATTAATGTAATGTTAAGTACGATTTAAGGTTAAAAAAATGAAATGTTGTTTTTTTGCAACTACTTTTCAAGCTTGTGAATAACATTTGCAAAATTAGTTTGACATTGAACTCTAGTATGAGAAATTAATGGGCTCTTTTATAGTCTTCAAGGGCACTGTTTGACACTTTAGGGGCTAACTGGCCTTGAGGCTCCCCATATATATATTTTCTCTGCTCTTTGTATTAATGTTGATCCCAAGGGGAAACAGCAGGGGGTAAAATGCCCTCATGGGTGGGGAATAATTGCCCCCCTCAGCTGGGCCAACTAGTGTAGGGTTCAATGTTTGTAACCTTAAAGGCCAGTCAAACAAATGTTTGATTTTACCACAATTGCTCCCACAGGGGTGAGGGGGGGTAAGATACCCAAGAGGAGGGGGGTAATATACCCAAGAGGAGGGGAGTAAGATACCCAAGAGGAGGGGGGTAATATACCCAAGAGGAGGGGGGTAATATACCCAAGAGGAGGGGGGTAAGATACCCAAGAGGAGGGGGGTAAGATACCCAAGAGGAGGGGGGTAAGATACCCAAGAGGAGGGGGGTAAGATACCCAAGAGGAGGGGGGTAAGATACCCAAGAGGAGGGGGGTAATATACCCAAGAGGAGGGGGGTAAGATACCCAAGAGGAGGGGGGTAATGCCCCCCCCCCCCCCCCCTTAGCTGCGCATTCTATAGGGTTCAATATTTATTACCTTATAGGCCATTCCCCCCA
Source organism: Echinarachnius parma (assembly GCA_037951105.1). Classification (NCBI taxonomy): domain Eukaryota; kingdom Metazoa; phylum Echinodermata; class Echinoidea; order Clypeasteroida; family Echinarachniidae; genus Echinarachnius; species Echinarachnius parma. The sequence goes on from JBAMJV010007449.1 coordinate 55,435, forward strand.
AAATAATGTTTTATTTATTTTTGCTCCAACAGGGGGGTGCAGCAGGGGGGTGAGATGCCCAATAGGAGGAGGGGGTTATTTCCCCCCTAAGCTGTGTCACTGTGTGTTAAAGGGTTCAATGTTTATTAACTTGAAGGCAGGTAGTTTGAAAGTATTATGTTTTTACTTTTGTTTGCTCCCACAGGGGGGAAATTGTAGGGTAATCACCCCACCTCTTAGCTGCACCACTATGTAAAGGGTTCAATGGTTATTACCTGTTAGGCCGGTCCCACTGCGTGTTTCTTGTGAGATGATTTACGAAGTAAACTCTTCCCGATGTTGACATTCGTTCCTCCCACCTGTTAATGCAGTAAAAGAGAGAGAACAGGTTTGATTTAGTGACGTTCACACAACAGACAAAATAGGAGATATTATGTTTGAAATGAATCTCATTGGGGATATACAGATGAGCATCAAAAAGCTGTATGAATCCCTAAATTCTCACGAGCATGACTTTCCAATATGTTTTCATGTTCTTCATATCTGTTATGCAGTAAAAACAGCTTGACAATTGGTTTTAGTGGCATTCACACAACATACAAAATTGGGGATTGAATCTCTTTCAAAATGAATCTCACGTGAGATATCAAATGTTTGTATGGACTCGAAATTCTCAGAGACGGGCATGATTTTGAAACATGATTTCAAATTAACATAGTAAACCCTGTCCGATGGCGACATTCCTTTCTTCCACCTGTTATGTACATGTAGTTAAACACATAGAACAGGTTGGATTTAGTGAAATTCACAAAACAGAAGAAACAGGGGATATGAGTATAATGCTTATGAAAAGTATCTCACTTTAGTTATCAAATGTCCAAACAAACTTTAATTTCTCACTGTATTCCCAACTGTTTTGCAGTAAAAACACATAGAACAGGTTTGATTAAGCGATGTTCACACAACAAACAAAGTAGGTGATATTTGTGACCGGCTATAGCAAAACCCTGCACTCGTCGGTAAAAATAAACATGTAGATTGTCATATTATTAGAAAGTCCTCATCACAAGCTTTCATTTGATGCTTTGTTCTAACCAATTGGTCAATAATTGGCAAAGATATGATTGTTGATTGGGGCCATTCTTGGTCACGTGTGTGACCCAAAACATGACAAATTTTGAAATGGGATGCTTATATTTCAGTAAGTATGAGACTATAATGATTTTTACTTCATATGTGACTTGAATATGTTGTAGTCTTTCAAACTTAAGACAAAAGATTTTATAAGGATTAAGTAACTCAATGTCAGAGGTCAAATGGCATGGGTCACGTGTGTGACTTCGCACGGAGCGCTTTTTTCATAACTAAATTTCATTTGGAAAATTCTTTAAAATATGAATAGCTATAATGTTCATCTTATTACCAGAGAAGTACTATACATTTGTAAGTACAACAATAGCAATGAATGAGAATTATATCAAACCGTTGTTTTTTATAGTACTTAATTATGTGGCAACGTCTGGTCACGTGTGTGACATTTTGGGGTGGTCACGTGTGTGACATGTACAATATGAATGGAAAAATGGAAATTTTATAATATCGGGTTTAGAAAAGAATGAAAGGTTGAATTTTTACAAAGTTGGTATAAACCTGTACAGGAAAGTGAGAAGAATGAGCTTGCTAATTATCCTTTTGATATCTTGATTATTTTCTGAATTATGATTATTAGAAAAATATTGAAATATGTAAATTTATGCAAATGAGTGAAAAAGTTTCATTTTAAACTTCAAATCATGTATTTCATGAAACTTTAGGGCAATTCCAAGCAAACATTGACATAAGCACCCATTTTTCAAATTCGTCGAATCATAACATATTTGGTATCAAATTAAAGCTTAAAGATTAAACTATTCAGAAATGCATTTTGTTCAAAAAAATTGTTGGCGTAAACTATTATTTCATAGGAATTAATTAGCATAAATTAATTTTCAATTATTTTCACAAAATATACTTGTAAATATTTAGCTTAAAAGAGCTGCAAAAATAGGTTTTCATAAAATTTTCTTTCAGTGTTGGTAAGAACATTACTTCAATTTATCAGATAAATATCTATTTCGGCATTTTCGCTCTTTGTTCTGCTTCAGTGACTGTTTCATTTATAGTCATCTATATGTCACGCTGTTACCCTAAAAACAGGTTTTTTAAATATTTCTGGAAAAATATGAATGGGAATGAAATTATTTTTTGTTTCTTCTTCATTCACCCATAGGGCTATATTATGGATGCTAAATAGCAGCATTATATTTTACCACTATTTAATCTAAGCAATATCAATTTGGTCACGCTGTTACTTTTTGGGTAACAGCGTGACGCAACCTACTTTTTTTTTGCAATATCTCAAGAATCGTTGGATGGATTCTGTTCAAACTTTGTACAAGACATTTATTCAGAGGTATGGATTATCTGATACACTTTGGGGCCATGAGGTCAAAGGTCAAAGGTCACAGCTAATTAATATGCAAAAAATATATTATTCTCAAGATATTTCAAGAATCCTTGAAGGATGACATGATAATTAATACTGGTATGCGTTCAGTGAAGTAGATGACCTGATTATAGAATTTGGTCATGGGGTCAAAGGTCAACAGGTCAAATTATTGTAGTTTATTTTTTATCTCACAAAAAAATGCCAGAATTAATGTTAGAAAGAGTACTGTAGATAAAAGAAAATTCTATGAAAATGTTTGGAGCACAGGTCAAAGGTCACTCGGATAATTACCCATTCAAACACAAAACTTTACTGACATTGAAATCATGTTACATGAAACAAATCACTTGCAGATATGCACTGTGCCACATAAAATTAAACATTTGTATGCTAATTTGAGAAATAAGGTCAAAGGTCAGATGTCAAAGGTCTAATATTTCATTGTTGCAATTAAGTTTGTATTTTGGGTTTGATATTTGATGGTTCCTCAAACTAAATTCTGAAAAAGATAAGAATTTCAGTTTTGTCCAAAAACAATTTTGATCAATAGAGGGCGCTAGGCTGCAAATTTGTGTCATGCGAACCATCATTTCAGAGCATCTGGGTTATATTACCCATTCATCTAGTTCTGTATAGATTCTGGATGACTACATCAAAATTATATAATCTTATTCATCTCATCAATATCTCCCATATATATAACATGTACAATTCAGAGGTCACGCTGTTACCGTCACGCTGTTACCGTGCACAGATACATTTATGATATCATATTTACTATGAACATTGGATTTTTTCTACATTTTTATTTGGATGTTCTAGCTTGATGTCTAGTACAAAGAATCAATGTGACAAAATTGCAAAATGTTCCTGTAGTTCACAGAGTTTGCTTAGTTTCTTACCATGTAAGAAACCCATGTCTTTTTGCCGTCACGCTGTTACCGCAGATATTGATATTCATAATTCATAATTTAGTGGGTATTTTGATTTTCTTTCCTATTGTAAATAATTACTAGGATAGTGGTAACAGATGCATATCAAAATTTGGTTCTGGACATATTTTATTTTGTGAGTTATTTAGACTTTCATCGTGAGAAACACCCTCCTACCGTCACGCTGTTACCTTGGAATTGCCCTTTACACATGGATCATTCCAAAAATGGAACAAAACTACAGAAAAATAAAACTTCAATTTTTCCGAAAAAGTTTCACTTTTCAAAGAATGGCCCATTGTTTCAATTTTACAATCATACTGTAGGTCTTTTACACACATTATGTGATCTTAAAATGCCCATTTCTTCAAAACATGAATTACTGACAAGTGCAGAGTTTTACTATAGCCGGTCACATTTATATTTAGAATCTCACTTGAAATGTAAATTGAGCATCAACAAGCTGTATGTTCACACAACACAACAAATATATGAGATTTTAGTTTTTGCTTTCAAAATGAATCTAATAAAGTGAGGACATAAATGTCCAGATATACCCCAAATCTCACCAATAAGCCTAAACATGATTCATTTATACACAAATGGATAGAACAGAAATGAGTGACATTACACACACAAAAAAAAATAGAGGATGTTAGTTTTCATGTTGAAATCAATGCAGGAATTAATTTTTTTTATTTTAGGGGGCTACTTTTTCAATCTGATGGATATCACAAAATATTTAACATAATTAAAATTAAAATATTTAACATAATACTCTATGGTAATTTTAGGGGCTACCTACTGAATTTAGAGGGGCTATTTTGAAAACTAGGGGGCAAAATCACCCTCGGCCCCCGTATATTTCCTACCCTGGTTGAAATGGAACAACAAGGTGACTTGTGATCTGCTATTTAGAATTTTAAAAACTTAGGCTTGAAAGTAAAACGCACAAGCTTCTAACAAAATACCCAGATAAACAGGATATTGATCTACAAATGATGACACACGCGGTACCCCGGGTACCGTTGTACCCCGGGGTACCGCGTTGTGTAGCGCCATCTTGTGTCCACTCGAAGCACAACCGTATTGCGTTGTGTATGCAGTGCAGCGCGCGCTTGTATGCACGCTATACCCCGGTACAGCCCTAAAAAATAAATAAATAATTGAACAAAATGGCGGATATTCGTTTGGTACCCCAGGGTACCATTTATGTCATCAAATACTAATAGTTCATCATCATACATTTGAAGTACAAGTTCGGAGAGGTATTTTACAGGTCATCGAAAGTGTTCACTTAATAAGGGGAGGGCCAATGTCGAAAAAAGTGACTTTAGGTTGCCAGATCTCCACAACAAGTTTAAACCGATTCTAATTGCAAGTATTTTTAATAAGGCAACATAATTCAGAGGTCTACCTCAAAATTTTTGTTGCGAATACCTCCAAATCCAAGATGGCGTCCAAAAAGGCAGCCGTTTTGTATTGCTATAGATAATTGGCGAGATTTCCCAAACGACACCTTATATCAAGATTATTCTGCAATCATATTAAAGAAAATTAGATTTCCTATAACCTGATACCAAACACCGTGAGGTTCAGGATATGTATCACGGTCATTTTTAGCCCCAAACTCAAATTTTATGAATTTTTCCCCCAAAATATGAAATTATTGATTTACATAATTACATATAAATCAATAATTGTATTAGCAGTCAATCTAATACTTTTCAAAAAACTGTCCAATGATATCGACAATACACCCTGACAATTTCAAATGTATATCGTATCTGAACAACAAGTTATAGTACTTTGAAGTCAGCATTAGCTATCCACAAAATGGGTAGTTTTGCATGATTTCTCATGCTATACAGGGTGTCTCAAAAATGTGTAATCTTAATAAGAGGATTTGTATACCAAATGATTGCGTCAATCTCGGGACACCTTCAGTTCCAGTTATGAACAAATACAAAAAGAAACACAATTTCTTGTAATATGATGAATATTTCACCATCATTATGTATAGTCCGCGTAGATGTTGTGTCTGTCCTGTATTTGTTTAACTGCATTTATCATAAATCAAACGCTAAAAATGAACTTAATTCCACTCCACATGAAGCATTCCAGTCAGCTGCATACTGACGCGCATGCCATGCATATTGCGAATTCGAATCATACTGGGTGTCCATGATGTGTTTAAAACAGTATCAAGATCATGCTCATTATCTCTAATAAGTGTCTTACTGAAGGACTGAAGTACACAATATTCGGGACATACTGTAATATGTGCAGAGCGTATCTAGCTTCGAACACCATCTTGATCGCGAGGAACGCACCCTTCATGCCCCTCATATCTTATTACATGTACCTGCATGGAGACCATAAAGGTCTATACAATTTGTCTGACTCAGTATTAAAACAAAACAATCTCAATTGCTAAACTAATATGCACAACACCGAAAAGCCTCAGCAAGCCGAATGTTTATTTTTTTGCACTACACTGTACTCGTGTAACCATGGTAACAACAGCCAATTATGGACAAAGATATACCAAATCAACAAATATTTACTTTAAAAACTTAAAAATAGCAGCTATAGGGTGTTATTTTACATGTTATTTGTTTTCCTCCATGTTCACGAGAAAACTAGGGTGCATAATGCGGCTTGTAGTAGCCAAATATATGATTTATTATATTTCTATTGTTGTTGTTACTACGGTTACAAATGTACATGGTGGTACAAAAAGTTACCCTATAAAAGATAAACCTAATAGCCTATTCAAAGTGTTTTCCGAACCCTGAAAAAGTCTAGCTAACTGTGGTGTTCCGAATAATAATCATGTTAAAAACATAATTATCAAGATATGGTCGATCCAACTGTAAATGACGAGCGCCTCCCATTCGAATATTGCACTATGCACTTTGCATGATGGATTTATTATTGCAGTGAAATTACCGATACACTATTTTCGTGTACTATTGCAAACCGACGGCGGCATATTTATAACATAAAAGAAGAAAACTGAAGGTTTTGCTGAAAAATGGTATCAACAATATGTCATTATTTAGGAGAAATTCTTGAATAAAGTCCGTAAACAAGAATTACATTTATTGGGGCACCCTGTATAGTGTTCGAAATCGTACAAATTGGCTGTATTTGTCGATATCAAATGCTGAGTTCCAAGAACTATAACTTTTTGTTCAGATACAATATACACTTGAAATTTTTAGAGAGTATTGTTAATATAATTGGACAGTTTTTCGAAAAGTATTAATTGAACTGCTAATGCAATTATTGATATATGCCGCATTATGTAAATCAATAATTTCATATTTTTGGGAAAAAATGCCTAAAATTTGAGTTTGGGGCTAAAAATTACCGTGTTACATATTCCGAAACCCATTGTGTTTGGTATCAGATTATAGGAAATTTGATTGTCTTTAATATGACTGCAAAATCATGCCTATTCCAGGTGTTGTTTGTGAAATATTGCCAATAATCTATAGCAAGTCAAAACGACTACTTTTTTGGACGCCATCTTGGATTTGAAGGTGTTCGCAACAAAATGTTTGAGGTAGACCTCCGAATTAATTTGTCTCACTAAAAATACTTGCAAATAAAATTGGTTTAAACTTGTTGTGGAGATCTGGCAACCTAAGTCCTTAAGGAAGCCACTTTTTCGATGTTGGCCCTCCCCTTATAAGGTCAAAGATTCATGACTCCTGCACATATGCACTATGGTCAACAACAAAAAAAGAGAAACTTGTTTATAGCCTCGAGAATTTGCACTTATATTAAGGGGTGGAAATTCTTCTAGAAATTAACCATTGATTTTGACGCAATTTATAGCAAATATTTGCAAATGTTTGTTGTGAGAACGTGAATTTAAGCACTTTTGCAGTTGTTCCATTTATATCCAGAAATTGAGTACCTCCTTTAGGGAACCTTGGGAAATGGTAGGGGAAAACCCCTTCTGTTTGATTGGAATGCCATGTGTTCAAAAAGTTGACCATGTCTTGGACAACTGTTCAAATTTGGAACCAAACGTGTCTTATCAATAGATTAATAACCGTCTTTTAAACAGGCCTGCCCAACAGGCGTTGTATAGCATTCTGACCTTGTCCTTGTCAAAGGATTCTACCCTCTCTAAGTCTAGATGGTAATAATCGGGGTAGTGTCTGAACAATGACCCAGTGAGTTGTGGTAAGCCAGGGATTTATTTTATAACATTTTTACAAAAATTTAATTAATGCAAAAATTATAAATCTGATCTTTTTTTTCCTGTTAAAAACTAAACTGTCTTATCAATATATTAATAACTGTCAAACAGTCATTGTAGCGTCCCGACCATGTCCGATTAGGATTCTACCCTCTGTCCGTTTAGATAGTAATCGGGGTCAGACCGGGTGGCGTCCGGACAACATTTGGGTAAGGGCCTGTTATGCCTCAGTCACATTTGCTCTACGGCTAGGATACGGCGGCCATCGGCCTCCTAAATCGAGAGATACATGCGGCGGCCTAAGAGGATCTGTGGTGGCCTCAAGGTCACCCTAAGGCGTATCCCTATCTTGCCGTAGCAGTTAGTGTGTATGGCAGCCGCAGGTTTTCTGTCCCCACAAATGCAAAATACGCTGTGCGGCTACCCTAACATATTATGTGACTGATACAGTATGTGGCCGTGGGAATGCTGCGGCGGCCTAATAATTGCTATTGGCCATAGATATTTTAGACCCCATGGCCGCGGCGGGAAATGTGACTGAGGCATAAAGACTGTGTGGGGTAAATCTCACCTGGTGAAGTCCCAGGAATATTGACCCAACCAGTGTTAAGGATGAGGAATATTGACCCAATCAGTGTTAAGGATGAGGAATATTGACCCAATCAGTGTTAAGGATGAGGAATATTGACCCAATCAGTGCTAAAGATGAATTCCAGTTTTGGGAAAGAAGCAGAATACATCTATATTGATCATTATTGTTGAATAAGTATCGAAATAGGGCTTGTGTGTTAAAATCGGAACCTAAGCATCGTTAAATACAGAAATATCGGAAGAAATCCAATATCCGCCTGTGAAATTTATAAATCCACCGCCAGTTCGGACCTGTCCACGCCGCTAGCGCTGGGGGAGATATCGACAAGCTGGGGACAAGCCCGTAAAAACGAACACCTCGTGTACTCGCACGTGGTCATTGTACGTAGCGTATGGGCGATTCCGCATTGGCGATCTCTATCTGCAGCAGATCAAGTTATAATTTTGCAAATATATCAATTAGTAGGCGGTTTCTTGGCCAAATTTGGATAATCCTATATTAGTACAATTATATTCTTTCACATTATTGGTAATAAGAGCTTCCATTTCATTTTTTTGAGAGAGGGGCGTTTCCAAAACAGGCCTTTACCTTTAAGGATGAACTTGCATGCTGGAACGACTGTGGTTGTCATAGCAACCAAGCTAGAAGGGCCTTGACAAGAAGGCATCACCATTGATACCAGCTACCATTTCTGATTCTATGCATCATGGGGCATTTGTATTTGGGCTTTTATGTACATAATAAAACTGCAGGAATAAAAATTCGCCTCTTGCTCTTGCTGTAACATCGTTCAAGATACAATTTTTTCAGAAATGTCATGCACATTAGCGACATTACTGACTATTTTTTTTGCTGCAAACAGGTATGATAAAATCAAATTGATAAATATTATAAATGTACATGTACACAGGCTATCAATGTAGGAAAACCACATTGCCTCTTGCTTATGATGGAACATTTTCTTAGGATTTCCAAGAAAATATCAAATAAAATCAAATTTATATAGATCTATGATAAAATTGATCAGATCTACACAAGCTATCAATGCAGGGATCAAATTTGCCTCAAAGATTGCTGTAACAATTTCCCAGCTATGTCCCAGAAATACCCTATAAGTCGCACACATTAGTGACATTACTGAATTTTTGGCTGTGAACAGGTATGATAAAATCAAATTGATATAGATCTATGATAAAAATTGATTAGATCTATGATAAAAATTGATAAGATCTACACAAGCTATCAATGCAGGGATAAAATTTGCCTCAAAGATTGCTGTAACAATTTTCCTGCTATGTCCCAGAAATGCCCTTAAGTCACACACGTTAGTGACATTACTGAATTTTTGGCTGTGAACATGTATACATGTACATGACAAAATCAAACTGGTGCTCATCGCTGCACCATCCAGGGAAAAACATTTTTTCGGGGGCTACTATTCAAGCTTGCCTGCATGAAAATAGCACTCTAAAATTTGTTTTGCATTGAACTCTTGAACTCTGTTCAAATTTACTCTTTTATGAATTTCAGGGGCTCTTTTTGGCATTTCGGGGGCTCTTTTTGGCATTTCGGGGGCTCTTTTTGGCATTTCGGGGGCTCTTTTTGGCATTTCGGGGGCTCTTTTTGGCATTTCGGGGGCGAATTTGCCCCGAGCCCCCGCATAATATTTTCACTGGCGCCATCGCTGTTTGTCTGAAGTAGGGGGGACTGAACAATCATAGCACTCGTTTGCAGACAAATCACCATGAATTATATTGTTATTTATACGCGACCTTGTGAAAATATAATCTATTTAGAGCTAAAAAGGTTCTTGTCGTGTCGATGTACATGAAGCAACCTTTTTGATACACGCTAAGTGATAACTAAATTGATGCACACTGCTGCTCTACCATCGTGTCTCGGTGAGCTTCGATGATAAAAATATTGATAAATTACATTGCAACATATTGAGTAATGCTGTAACCGATCATCGGATCGGCATGCCGATCCCGATCCGATCATGGTTGATCGGACCGTTTTTCCGATTTCCGATCTTGAGAAAAAAAATCGGAAGATCGGATCGGATAATTTTTTTTTTTTTTTTTTTTTTTTTGTGAAAAACAAAACAAAAAACCCGGGAGAAAACCATCCATTTTCTTTGAAGAATATCGGAATTGAAATTTAAAAAAGGAACAATCTATATCATCATTTACTTGAAAAAAAATTTATTTTCGAGATACTCTTTGTTAGTTTACTTCGTTTTGAAAGCGAAAATCGGAACAAGACACGCAAAATTGCTAGTCATTTGAACGATATTCCCGACGGATGTTCACATGAACTCTGGGCCGTCAGACCCGGCGCGCGCGCGATCGGCGCTGCGCTGGCGTGCATGCATGCGGGCGGCATGCGTGTCCTATGTCGCAAGCTATATAGATCAACAAATTATCGTTTTCATATCCTCTTTTACATGTTAAATTCAGTCTTTTACTGTCGACCGACTGATAGAGAATGCTGATACATTTATGGAAGAGGAAATAAAAACGATTTGTTGATCTATAGTCGCCAGCAAGGACTAAGATTCAGGGGAAAGCTGGTACATAATTATATTACATGCACTGACAATTTTTTCATATCAACTGTAAATTTGCTCTCTCGATCTCCCGGTCCCCGAATTCTGGGAGATGTTGTTATATTGACTATGGCGTCAAAATTTAACTATATAAACATAATCATAACATGTTTTTTTTTTTTTGTCTTTCCTTTTTAGGAAGATGACGGACGCTCCAATTTTATTTTAAGGCAGTCGTTTTGTCGAGCATCGGAAACCTTCAACTTTACTATAATACATTCGGCCGATCCTTCGTTCATTTTTTGTTTTACTATAAGTTCTTTAAAGAATTATAATTTGTTTACGCTGTGATTATTTATGTAATGACGAGGAAGACGAGATAAACATGAGCACGGGGGACTTAAAAGGATACTTATGATAATGATTGAAATGTGGTCAGCCACCTCCCCCACCCCCCGCCCCCCCCCCAAAAAAATCAAAACATTCTGTGACCGCTGATTATGATTTAGTTTCACGTGCGACTGTGCGATTTTGTTATGATTAATTATTATGTACTCGTGCTTATGATGATGTTCATGATATAAATACTTCTATTATTTCTACGGATGATGGCTTGTGAAAGTGTATACTTGATGATAAACATCATAACATAAACGTCAAGTTGAAAATAATGGTGATGATCAGATAATTATGAAAACAATTGAAATGTGATCAGCCCCCTCCCCCCTCCCCGAAAACATTCTGCGGCCCATGATTATGATTTAGTTTCTGCGACCGTGCAATTTTAATTTGTGTGTACTCATGATGTTCAAAATATAAATACTCTATTATTTCTATACGGATGATGGCTTGTGAATTGTATACTTGATGATCAACATATAAACGTTAAATTGAAATAATGGTGATGATAAGATAATTATGATAACAATTGAAATGTGGTCAGCCCCCTCCCCCATCATCAATGCGGCCCCTGATTATGATTTAGTTTCCGATGTGCGACGGGGCGATTTTTATTTTTATGTACTCATGGTGATGTTCAAAATATAAATACTTATTATTTTCTACTGATGATGGCTTGTGAAATTAAATACTTGATGATCAACATCATAATATAAACGTCAAATTGAAAATAATGGTGACGGATAAGATAATTATGATAACAATTTAAATGTGGTCAGCCCCCTTCCCGATCCCCCAATATCAATGCGGCCCCTGATTATGATTTAGTTTCCGATGTGAGACGGGGCGATTTTTATTTTTATGTACTCATGATGATGTTCAAATTATAAATACTTATTTCCGATGGATGATGGCTTGTGAAATTGTATACTTGATGAAAAACATCATAATATAAACGTCAAATTGAAAATAATGGTGATGATAAGATAGTTATGATAACAATTTAAATGTGGTCAGCCCCCCCCCCCCCCCCCCGAATCAAAAACATTCTGCGGCCCCTGATTATAATTTAGTTTCATGTGCGACCGTGCAATTTTAATTTTTATGTACTCATGATGATGTTCAAAATATAAATACTCTATTATTTCTACTGATGATGGCTTGTGAAATTAAATACTTGATGATCAACATCATAATATAAATATAAACGTCAAATTGAAAATAATGGTGATGATAAGATAATTATGATAACAATTGAAATGTGGTCAGCCCCCTCCCCCATCCCCCAATATCAATGCGGCCCCCGATTATGATTTAGTTTCCGATGTGCGACGTGGCGATTTTTATTTTTATGTACTCGTGATGATGTTCAAAATATAAATACTTATTATTTCCGACGGATGATGGCTTGTGAAATTGTATATATACTTGATGAAGAACATCATAATAATAACGTCAAATTGAAAATAATGGTGATGATAGATAATTATAACAATTGAAATGTGGTCAGCCCCCCCCCCCCCCCCCCCCAAATAAAAAAAATTAAAAAAATGTGCGACTGTGTGATTTTTTATTTTATTTTTTCAGGGGGGGGGGGCACGCAAATGGGGAACTAATTATTTCGTTCACACTGCCATTAGGCTAACGCTTTCTTCATTTTTTGTCACATTGTATGAGGACCTCCCCATATAGTTTACCTCGAAGCTACGCATAATTTAAGTATTAGTAATTATTGCAATAATTGTTCATGTTAAGATAGTACGTAACGCAATTAAAAATAATAATAAATTATATACTACCTACATTTTATCGGGGAGTTGCCAGACGCAGTTTTACAATGTTCTTGCTTCGCCCCTGGCTCCATTATAAGGCCCTTTGTCCGTCTCGATGTTAGTAATTATTATAATCATCACCAGTCAAACATAGGCGATCATTACCATCCTCTTTTTTAATCGATAATAATCATTGCTCATCGCCATCTTCATAATGATCATTCATTGCCATCATCAGTTCATCATTGTCCGTCATTTATCAATCATATTAGGGCGCTATATAAAATCGAGATTATTATTATTAGTATTATACTCGGTGGTACATAACAATAATTTATACATTTTAAAATATAAGACCCGGTATACTTGTTTTCGAATCGGGGAGGGGGTGGGCAGCCTTCTCAGTGGACTGGGGAGGAGGTACTTTGTTTCTTGAGTAGGCCTATACGCCGGACGACGGGAAAGTTTTGGGGCGGGGGCTATTATTTTTTTTTTTGTACATTAAAAACCTCATTGTCGGATTGTTGTGAATGACGTGGGGATGTGTATTGGTACAGAGTAATAAGCGAACAAACTTATGTACTATAGTTGCAAAACTACCAAAGCATTACACGACTAATCAAATACTAAACAAACAAGACACACAAATCAAAACACATGTAGCCAGGGCGAAGGTGGTCGGGACCTGATTTGGGGGGGGGGGGGGGGGGGGGGGGGGGGCATGCAAAAATTACTGGGGGTACCCGTGTATTACTAGTGTACTTTGTTTATTAATAATTGTTCATTGTTAGGTTGTTCAGATAGTAACGTAACGGGCAATTAAAAAATAATTAATAAATTATTATACTGCATGTACTTACATTTTATCGGGGAGGTTGCTATGACGCAGTTACCACGTATATTCAATGTTCTTGGCTTTCGCGCCCTGGCTCCATTATAATTAGCCCTTTGTCCGTCTCGGATGTTAGTCTATGTATTAAAGCATCACTAGTCTAACGATGGCACCATCATCCTCATCTTCATCATGGATCATTACCCATCCTCGGTTTTTTATCATAAGAATATCATTGCCATCGCCATCTTCATAATGATCATTCATTCGGCCATCTCTCATCAGTTTCATCATTCTTCCGTCATTTATCAATCATATTAGGTCGCTATAATTATAAAATCGAGGATTATTATTATTATACTTGGTCTTCAAACAATAGTTTATAAATATTAATAGCCCGGTACCCATACCGGTTTGTTTTCGAATCGGGGAGGGGGGTGTGGCATCGTCTCAGTAGACTGGGGGAGGGTACTTTGTTTCTTGAGTAGGCCTTTACGCCGGACGAGGACGGGAAGTTTGGGTTGGGGCGGGGGGCTATTATTTTGGTTTGTACATTTAAAACTCATTTCTGGATTGTTGTGAATGACGTGGGGAATGAGGTATATTTGGGGCTATTGGTACAAGTAATTAGCGTGAACAAACTTGTGTACTAGTTGCAATACAACAAAAGCATACATACAAAATCAAATCAAATACAAACAAACAGAACAAACAAACACTTATGTAGCCAGTGGCGAAGATGGTCGGACTTGATGGGGGGGGGGGGGGGGGGGGGGGGGTGGGGGGGGGGGGGGGGGGGGGGGGGGGGGGGGGGGGGGGGGGGGGGGGGGGGGGGGTGTGGGGGGGGGGGGCGGGGGGGGGTGGAGGCGGGGGGGGGGGGGGGGGCTTGGGGGTGGGGGGGGGGAGGTGGGGTGGCGGGTGGGGGTGGGGGGGGGGGGGGGGGGGGGGGGGGTGGGAGGGGGGGGGGGGGGGGAGGGGGGGGGGGGGGGGGGGGGGGGGGGGGGAGGGGGGGGGGGGACCAGGGGGGGGGGGGGGGGGGGGGGGGCACAAACTATTATTGGGGGGGTATATTACTTTGTTGTAGTTAAAAAAAAAAAATGTCCCCTTAATTTTATGTTTTCTATTGTTTTTTTTTCAGATTATTGTATACTGGCATGTAGCTTATAAGTACATCATGTACACACGTTGTTGATCGGAGTTAACTGATTCTAAGGAGAACAAAGATAGGTCTAATACAGTTAAATAAACTCCAGTTATTTTTTAGAAATTATCAGAGGTCGTGAAAAAAACTAAATCAAAATTTCTTAATTATTTTTTATACCTGAGTAATATTAATAATCAAGCTTGCAATTCAAGGAAACCAGGATATTTTAAACAAGCGTTGCTACGAAAAGAGCTGACTTGATATTGCATCAGCAACAGCATAAAAAAAAAAACGATGCAGATCTATAAAACAGAAAAATGCAAAAATAAGTAACAGACAACATCAACAAAAAAGAGGTCACAATGGAGCGGATGGAGGATTAGATCAGCTGTCGACAGTGTCGCGTGCTTGCATTGCCATGCTGGCGCCTCGCGCGGTCGCGATGCTCAGGTTATGCACGGGAAGCATTAGCCTGCCTGCCGCTGAAGTTCTCTGCTTCCCGCCATTATCTCTCCTACGGTTGGCCCGTCTAGCGCCAGCCTCCGCGCGATGCACAGCTATCTCCGATCAAGCTGCCTCGGCGCAGCAAAACTAAACTCTATTGATTAAGTTTCGTTCCAAATGGCTATTAAAGGCCTACTTAAACGTCCTGCCAAGTTACTTAAACTCTGCATGGCTGAACTGCACAGTATAAGTACTTGGCAGGCATATCAGCAAGTCTTCATTATGAAGATACGCTAAACCCGGTGCAAGCACATACACTTTGCAGTGTGCTCAGTCCCATGTTGATTAGATTTGACGTAAACTTTCAGAATGCGGCCGTGAGTAATTTCGTAAAGTGAGAGTAATGCATTTTTGAAATGAAAGCATAACCATACAAAGATTATCGAGTTGGGCTTATCAAATTATGGATTATATGTTGAGCTGTTGTCATTCATGTATTGTCCGCAAAATAAATGTTTTGTCCGATCATTTTCCGAAATGTAAAAAAAAAAATAACGTTTATTGTTTTATTTTTTTTGTTTTTTTTTTTTTTTTTGCCGATCATTCCCGAAACCCGATCAAGTAGCGATCCGGATTTTGATCGATACAATTTTGCCGATCCGATCAACCGAGATCCGATCCATCCAGGGTCAGTTACAGCGTTAATATTTGGAATGCTAAAAGGTTTTTTTTAGATGTACTTTGTAGCGATCCTTCACTTTGATCTTACACTAATTTGATTAATAGCCAAATTGAATGCACACATGCTGCCTGCATCCATCTCAGTAGTGGGAAAGAACGATCAGTACGCTCATGTGCAAAAATTAACTCAATAATTGCATTGTTAAATTGTAACCTTATTGTAATAGATTTTTTTCAGTGCTCAAAGGATTGTTGGTGTAGCAACCTTTTGATAAGAATGATACTGTACATATAAAACCAAATTGAATTCATGGCACTGCTACAATATCATCATAAAGTTTTTTGGGAGTGGGGATAAAACAATTGGTATACCATTTGCAAAAATAGCTTTACAAATCAATTACTATATTTTTGAGTGCCAAAAGGTTTTAGATGTAGCAACCTTTTCATCTGCACGTAAGTGATACTTTATAAACCAAATTTGATATACACTGCTACAATCATCATGTTTTTGTGAGGCGGGTATTATCAATCTAGCCAACAAAAATTTCAATTAATACACTGTGCAACTTGTGAGATGCACACACACAGAGAGAGAGGCGGGCAACGGCGCGCGACGACACGAGAGTGACCGAACGCGAATCCTTTGAGCACTACACTCAGAGCAGATACATCTCACACCTTGTGCGTCAGCTTACGCACGATGCGACCTCTTTTCTGTTCCGTCACCACACACACACCATATATCGCATCACACACTCGCGCACTTCTTACACACGTAAATGGCAGCAAGTACTCAGAGACTCACGCATGAGCACTACTAGCGAGCTCGAGCACAATAACACTCGTACATGCTCTACTCGCGCGCTTACTTCACCATATCAGAGCTCTGGTTCACTTTTAAACAGGTTGATACAACGTATTCTCATCGAGCATCTATCATCTCGCTAGCCAATAGTTGCACATGATCCTAGAACGCACAATACCGCACACATATCCTAGATCAAGCTATCTCGATATATACACATAGAGATCCACTCAATACGACACTGATCCGCGCTTATAACAATGTCACACACTCGAGAGCCAATGTAGTCCTACTAACATACAATGTGTGTCATCTTGGCAGATCTACTTCTCTATTCTGCGCACTTTTTTAATACTTTAGTTTACTTATCGCTAAATATGTAGAGTGGAGAGCGAGAGCGATGAGATCTAAGTATTGTATCTTTTTAGCGAGACTCTCTGCGTATATCTATTTAGTGCATTTATTTATATTCATAAATCCAACACTAGCGCGTGCAGTCACTCTATAAAGTCGTGAGATTCATTGCTTCTCTACTAGCATATGTGCAGACCCTGCGACATAAGCGATGTGTCTCATGTTTCTGAGTGGTCTGCGAGTGCGAGAAGTTAGTGCGAGGCGGCGGTGCGGAGGAGGACTCTCAGAGACCTACACACTACGACTATATAGTCACTACGGTTACCTTGCGTGCGCTGTGGCCTCATATACAGCCCTTGCCTATCACATCTAGCCTGACGACTCTTGGCCGATGTTCGCCGTCGTCTCCAGCAAGAACGAAGCCACGCATAAGTGAGACTGATGTAGTGAGAGTTAGACAGGAGATACAGCAACTCAGCGCCAGTCTGACACTTAGTCTCAGTGCTAGACTCTGCTTCTATCTCGAAGTACGAACGCTTTTTCGAGTATCTCGAATAGCATTAGAGTAAACTTAGGCGATCATCTACCTCTAACAGAGCATCTGAGACCGCTCGACTCATAACTGCAAACCGGTACACATAGACGCTGTGTCAGAATTACTACGAAGTGACGCGCGGCTAGCGAGGACATAGTTCCTCTCCACACTCATCAGATGCGCTCATAGACGCTTCAAGCACCATTCAGTAGTCGAATAGTCTCTATAGTTCTGCGTACACTCTCCACTTCTACGAGAGCCATCAGAGAGTACTCTCGCACCACACCATCAGGACTCTGAGAGGCTAGCACTTATTGCGCAGTCTCTCTTCGAGTACAGCGCTTTCTTGCTCTTCGACGTCTGGTAGATTTGTCACTTGGGCGTGGTTGACATATGAGTTAGTGTACTTTAGTGTAGTCTGTCATCGAGAGCTCGAGGATCTGAGTTCTTCTCTGTAGTATAGCTGGTGTGCAGTCATGCGCGCGCGCGGATAGAGGTGCAGACACACGCACATGGCACATTTTGTGTGACAATAGCTGAGCAAGACGGGTGTCAGAGACAAATAAATTTAGATACACAGGCAGTTCGCTAAAGCATGTCAGCAACATCTTCCGATGAAGAATGCGTCACTACAACACCTTCTACACATATCAGAGTGATTACTGTTCTATGTAAGAATTACACGCTCTGCCGTCAGTATTGTGTGGATGATAGTACTCTCAGAGACTCACTCGTTTCTAGTGTGCGTGGCGAGTGTGAGAGAGTCTCGTGGGGGTGTGGTTGGTGCGAGTGGGGGACGTGATGTGTAGTGTGATAGAGGCTTGCACACTGATGTCCTTGTCGAGGTGCACATATCGGTTTCTCTGGAGAAGGATTTTCTATGTTCGATGCATTCTTTGGCTCTTCGGCAATCAATAGACATTCAGAGAACGCTCTCTCTCTTTGCTCATAAGTGTTGTCTTTAATATATAACCACGAGTCATCTTACAACACAACACATATGGAGAGCGACTATCGATTGGATGGTGTCTTGTGTGAGAGACGCTATCTTCTGAGGGTTAGTACCTCACTGTTGTAGCACTCTTGAAGTGTGTGATCACACTATGGGTTACGATGACGCATCTGGAGTGATTTGAGAGTGACAGTCATCACAACTTGACTGACACAGAGATTTTCTTCATGGTCCATTTTACGTGCATGTGTGGCTATATCTCACATTGAGCGGATATGAGGACGCATCAGA
>JBAMJV010007450.1:0-66349 GCA_037951105.1 Echinarachnius parma
CGAAATCGGTCACTGGTCAAATTCTGTCTTTCTGTAGTTCTGCATGCATGCCTGAGAACCGTGACCCTCTATTTTGTTCTGTGTTTGCTTCTTGTGAGCCCTAAAAATACTAAATTAGTAATTTATGTCGATAATGTGTGTGATGTATATATAGGCCTTTATAGGTTTATAACAAATTGAAGTTTAATTTTTAACCAGGATTTGTATAAAAAATTCGTCATGCAAATGTGAAAGCTGTAAGTGATTTTGCGAGTTGAGTTGGATAACGTTAATGAATCACTTTTATTTTCATTACGCCGACAATATGTCTGCTTTATTATATACCTATAACAAGTTAAAGTTTAACTTTAAACTATATTAGGAATGGGATTGAAATTCGTCATGCAAGTTGTAGTATATATACATATAATACTATCTGGAACGGTAATAAGGCCCCTATAACAGGCCCACCCTGCCAGTTCCTCTTTGTATACATTTTGTCCCTTTCAACGAGCATCTCTTTGTCATTATTGTCTATGTTTGGAGAACCCTTGTAACCCATCGTGTTTAGTATATGTCCATTCTAAGTAAATATACCTACTAGATAATCGAAGCACTGCTTATATAATGTATAGGAAGTATTAGTATATATGTATTATATAAGTCACTTTCACATGCTTTTTCATAGCAACAAAAAGAGCAATAGCTTTCCAACAATCCTATACAAACCACTAACTCGTCTTTCAATGCAGTCATGCCAAGAGCCCAAGAGTTGAAAATTGATCTAAAAGACATAGAAATAATGATGGACTCTATATAGTCGGTGTTGTGTTTGAGGGACCTATATAAATTATGACTACATATACATGCAGAAAGCGTTTTAGTATATATTATGTACCTTCTAAGTATACCATCTAAATAATCGAAGTACTGCTAATAATATCGTACATAGGAAGTATTAGTATGGTAATTTCCATATATCCAACACAGATTTCCAGTAATCCTTTAAAACCACTTATAATACGTCTTTCATGTCAGATTATATCGTTCTAATGCCAAGAATTGAAACATCGATGGAAGCATATAGACATTTTATTTCCAATTGAAGATGGACTATAAGTATAAGTCTTTGTTGTATTTGGAATGACGTATGACTACACAGCAAGCGTTTTTGTATAGCCTATGTCCGTTTGCTTATACTATAGGCCTTCTGAGTAAATATACCCACTAAATAATCGAAGCACTGTCTACATAATATAACATGTATTACTAGTGGCGTATAGCGTGATCGGACTGATTGTGGGGGGGGGGGGGGGGGGGGGGGGCACACCTTATGTGTTTCTTTGTTTTTTCAACAAAATGTCCCCTTATGTTTCCTATTGTTTTTTTCGGATTATGGGGAGGGGGCACGTTCCCCCTATGCCCCCGTCGCTACGCCACTGACGTGTATAGATATAGAGGCAGGGGGTCTGTGGACATTAGTGTATAATACCTTCACTTGACAGACGAACCAGATAAATGAGCAACTAATTGGGAGGCGATGTTAAGGGTTACATAATAATTTGAGCAGGGATGCAAACAAGGTATAAGACCTTTTATCCACTTGATAACCAGGTGGTAATTAAAAAGTCTTCATTGTTATTAAATGTATTATATAGCCTATATCTAAGAGCTTGGGAATGAGTGAGTATTCTTAATATGCTCTTATTTAACATTTCATTTGGAAATATCCGACTAAACATCAAAAGTCTTAATCTTTCGATTTCCATTTGATAAAGGAGTAACTGTGACTTTAATACTTTTCCTATAATTATGCTTCTATACACACCAATACTAAGTACAATTTTTTTTGTTAATGAGTGCCTTATTTTACATCATTCTGAGAATGGTCCTGAGAATGCATGGAAGAGCCAGCAATGGATATTTTGGTAGATGAGACAAATTGACTAGATCCCTTTAATAACATGTTGAATACAAGAGGCTATAACAATAAACAATTGAATATAAATATACAGTCAAACCTGTGTATAGTTACCACCGAAGGGAAGTAAGAAAAGTGGCCACTGTAGACAAGTGACCTCTATAGACAGGTTCATTCCATTGTTTTTCTCTGCAGAGGATCATGTTTAGTGGCCAATATATGCAGGTTGCCTGTTATAGACAGGTGGCCACTAAGACAGGTTTGACTGTACCTGTATTGTGCTATGTAAAGTTCATACTATGAACTTTTGACTCTTGTTATGTAACCTTGACACACGATTGGAATTAAAAAGTGCATTTCGATTACATCTGTGATGTCATTTTCCGCCACACATTTAGTAATCATGGTAATTCAGATTAATCATGTCGGTCTGTCCAAGTAATCTCAATTAATTAGTGTTAGTGAGTAGCAAAAACGGGAGCAAAACATAGGAAAAGTCATGTCCGTTTCTATGCCTTAAGGGAACCAACACGCAAACATTATTACGCATATTATGTCAACGAAATTCATGAGTTTTAGATTAATCATGGTGGTCTGTCCAAGTCATCTCAATCAATTAGTGTTAGTGAGTATTATATAATATAGCAAAAATGGGAACGTGAGATCCGTTTCTATAAAGGGAGGCAATACCCGAAGATTATTCTGCATATGATTATGTCAACAATTATTATGAGTTTTATAATTTTTTTGAAAAAGGAATTATTTGAAATACGTTTCCCAGAAGTATTATCTACAACAAATCGATTGTTTTAATTAAGATGGCGACGCAGTAAAAATTGACTATTTACACTAAATTGTCATGGGTCTGCGGTAAACATGACTATACTGTCTGTGATCTTAATTAACGCGTTGCTAATATAATACTAGATAATGGAACTAATCTTTTCATTCTTCCATAGCCTTGAATGAACGATTATATATTAATTCTGATTTTTTAATTTAAAGGAAATGTATTATTAGCTTGAAACATAAAATTCTGTAACCGTCGTAACGTTCATAAGTTTGGATGCAACAGATATATCAATACCAGTATCTTTTATTTTTGGTGTAAAATTGATGACCCCCTTTAATCAAGTCCTGTATTGCGCAATGGGAAAAAGGCTCCTGGTTATTATGTGCGTGTCATTACACATGATAATGTTTATCGGTATATCATGTAACGAACATAAACCCCTGCGGGAGATTATACACTTATCTCTTTGGGGGGAAGTGTTGACATCCTTTAGACGAACGAGTTGAAGGGGGAGGGGGTGGGGCGCTGCCCCCTCCCGTTTTATAACATAGTAATGGAGGGTTGGAGCTGGATATTGTTTATCATTATAATGCTACAAATTGTACAAACATAAATCCGTGCGGGACCTCTTATACACTTATCTTTGTGGGGACGTGTTGTTATCCTTAGGCGTACGAGATGATTGGGGGGGGGGGGGGGGGGGGGGGGCGGCGGCACTGGCGGCTTCAACCCCCCTGTTTGATAACATAGTAATGGCTCGTAAGCTTTCAATCACGTTTAGCTTTCGCTGGAGGTTGGCGCTGAATATTGTTTATCATTATAATGTTACAATTATACAAACATAAAATCGTGCGGGACCTCTTATACACTTGTACACTTATACACTCTGTAGTAGGGAAGCGTTGATTCCTTTTGAAGGGGGGGGGGGGGCGCTGGGGGCTGCAGCCCCTTTCGCTGTTCTGAAAACTAAAATGTTTGGGCAATAGTTTATTCAGTTTGAAAACATACACGTTGGTTCGGGGCAATTTATCCCCCGAAATGCCAAACAACCCCCGTAAATTAGAATAGAGTTCAACGCAAAACAACAAATGAAAAAGTATGACATTTACATGCACGCGAGCTTGAAAAATAGCCCCAGAAAAAAATATTTGTATATCATTATATAATACACCTAGCTGGCAAAATGGCTACATTTTGGGCGAGGTGAATTGAAAATGCGTTGTTCATTTCTTTATTATATCTTTATATAGAAAAGGGGGTGGCCCGTAGGGTAGTGAGAGCTAGGTCAATTACCAAGGGGGAAATAATATACTCATACTCATACTGTCATGTTGTTGTGAAGTTTCACGTTTGATAATGAATTATAACAACGTGCTAATACGTACAAGGCTATTTCAATGTTTGCCAATCAAGAATGCGACGATGTCTGTATGGGCTAATTAGCAAATATTGATATTAGAGATAGTGATGTACTCACACACTGACGATAGTGCTAATGCTTTTAATGGGTGGTATCATACATTACAAAATTGTGATGATGATGATGATGATGATGATGATGATGATGATTGTCATGGTTATGAAGCAACCTGGCGGAAATGATGATTATGACGCCGATGATGATGTCAATGATGATGACGATGATGCATATTAAATTATTAATGGTGAAGACGACGACGGTGGTGATGATGATGATGATGATGATGATAATGATGCTGGTGATAATGGTAATGATGGTGACGATGTTTCCTAATAACGTCGAAAGTGATGATGATGACGACGACGATGATGTCGATGGTGACGACGGCGATGCTGATTATGACGACGACGATGATGTCGATGCTGATAACGAGGATGCATATTAAAGCAGTTCTGATGATGATGATGATGATGATGATGATGATAGTGATGATAATGATTATGGTAATGATGGTGACGAGATCCAAATTGATGATGATTTTGATGAGTTGAGGAGATTAAGGTTTTTGATTCCATCACGAAACGTCACATCAACCACATCACTGTGAATGTATGCAATTATTCGCCGACAATGGGGTTAGAAACCAGCATTCTATTTTTTTATATAATGTAATTTAAACGATTATATACACATTTACACATGCAGAAAATCTGAAAAGGTCTCAATGGCCGTACCAGATCTGGCTTGAAGGCTAACATCATCTTTAAATTCGATTATGTTATACTTTTTCCATTTTATTTTCCAAACATCACCAAACTTTTGCATATCTCATTTCATATTTACTTCCAGAGTACCAAATGAAGTAATATTGCCCAAGCCAGATTTTCTTACACTCTTTATGCAGAAAACCTACATTTTGTTTACAGCATCAGATCTGACTTGAAAGCTAACCCAAAATCTTCAAATTCTATTTTTTCTTTCTTGCTACACATCGCAAAACGTTTTTATATTTCATTTCATATTTCTTTTCAGACTACCAAATGAAGTAACATTGCCAGCATTGCAACCTGAATTGAAAGGCTAAGACAGACCTTACCGACTCCTCTCCGACACAGTATCCAGTCTGACTTCAATCGTCGATGGCATTTGCAGAAATTTTCTCGAGTTACACTGGGTAAATATGACCTTCTGATCATCTTTCTCCTTCTATATGTTCTCATCTTCTTCTTCTTCTTCTTCTCCCCCTCCTCTTCCTCTCCCCCTCCTCTTCCTTCTGTTTCCGCTTCCTCACCCTTCTCCTCATCCTCTTTCTTCTCTATTCTCTTCCTATTTTCTACTGATTGTTCACATTTCTCCCTTCTTCGCCTCCTCTCACTCTCTCATCTTCTGTCACCTTCGCCTCATTTCCCTCCTCTTCCTCCTCCTCCTCTCTTCTTCGACCTCATCTTCTTCATCTTCCTCCTACCCTCCTCCTCCTCCTCCTCCTCTTCCTCCTCTTCCTCCTCTCTTTTCCCTCCTCTTCCTCCTTCTCTTTCTCCTCCTTCCCTTACTACTCGTCGTCGTCCTCATCCTCCTCCTTCTCCTCCTCCTCCCCCTCCTTCTCATCTTCTCATCTTTTCCTAGGTCCATCAGGGACAACCTGGTTTGAAAAAGATTGGTGGCATTGGGCAAACAAGGGGGAAAAGAATTACAACTGCGGAGGAGGGGAGAAGGGCGGACGGAGATACTGCCTCATGCAATTCTTAACTATATCACGACACCATCTCATTCTTTAAAAAAGAGAAGATTTTCCACCTTTACTTCTTCACACATGCAGTACCATCGAATAAATACAAGAGCACTCTCACGTATGCATACAAGTTTTCACACGTACGAATGCAAACACACTATGGTATCAGCAGGTACACGTGCACGAACTGTCGTGCATACATAATGTACATATAAACACACACGCACACTCACACACACACACAAACAAACACACACACACACACACACACACGCACACACGCACACACGCACACACGGCACGCACGCACGCACGCACGCACACACGCACACACGCACACACGCACACACGCACACACGCACACACGCACACACACACACACACACACACACACACACACAGCACACACACACACACACACACACACACACACACACAAACGCCTTGTAAATCAGATACAGATTTCACTCATTGAAACAGGGCGTGCATAACTTGCAATAAAATTTCAATAAAATCCTTATGTATGGACACGGTCAAAGGACCTGCATGCATTATTATTTTTGTTTGCAAGTTTGCCGACCTAGAATAAATTTGATTTTGCCCGTGGCGAATATATCGACCGCAGAATTTGGCACTTTTCTTTCGTTAATTTATTGAATTTCATTCTCTAGATCTTTAGATTTTCTCTTGCACTCATAAATTCAGGGTTTACCTATCTATTGTCGAGCCAAAATGGGGGCGGGGGCGGGGTGGGAGCGAAGGGGGGGGGGGGGGGGGGTGGTCAATGTTTCCCATTATTGGTGCAGCCTGCATGTGCGAAAGATGTATTTCTTTATGTATATGTTGTCCACAGTAAGGTTGGTATTGTAGGGCAAGTTTTGGCGCGTAGCCTACAGGGGGCAATGGGGTGAAGGGCACGTGCCCCAAATAACTTGACAAAAACAATAAAACTAAAGCCGTTACGGTAAAAATGATAATAAATACGTAGAGTGTTTTTTTTTCTCAATGATTTGTATTTTCTCCATTCATTGCATACAAATAATAAAAAGTAATCAGAACATAAACAAAGTAATCAGAACATTAACAGATCCAGAATTGTGCCCTCAATGAGTATGCCCATTCTTCGCCATTGAGGGGGTAAACATTCCCCATAGAGGGGCAGTATTGCCCTCTTGCCCCCTTACACTCATTGTTAACTCTATTATAAACTTGGTTATAATATTATTATAACTTAGTAGAATATAATTTTAAGGTTAACTATATAGTAAACTATTCGCTTCAAAGATTTAGTGCCGATGAAAATATTAGTTGTTATTTGTATTTATTCATTCATTTCAACTCGTAAGTTTACATACCAGATTATCTTTATTAGGGGCTTCAAAGGTTTAGTGCTGGTCATAAAGATAATAAATTGAAATAAATAACTTATTTATTTCCATTTTGTATTTATTTATTTCCTGATATAATTGTCAATTTTCGGTCACACCGAATTTAATTTGTATTTTGATCGCGTTTATAAACCAGTGTAATAATAACATACAAAAAGTAATCTTGATCGAAGCGAAAATATTGTCAATAAACATTTTACAGTTTAAGAATTAGGTGTTTGGGTCTAAACCCACTTTAAAATGCATTTTATGTGATACAAATCATCTCAATGAATCCACAATTTAGTTTGAGGAATGAAAACTGTTTGATCATTTTAGTGAACTGCGATAAATAAGTGATTATTTCTTTAAAATTTGAGTCTTTGTGTTCGATATTGCGGTAAAATTAGTATTATCGTGTCAAATCCGACCCCTAGGGGCCTGGGCAAATTAAACGGTTTATACAAAGCATATGATCACTGCGAATTACCCGAGCCTTTTTCACGGTTGATTTATATCGGAAATTTGCCTTTTGTACGTATTTAAGTATAGTTTCCAAAGGCATGGAATTATTCACAGTTGTTTTCGGATGTTTTTGCAGATCTTTAACCTCCTTCACTCGGTAAGCCTAAAGGGCAACAAACTGTTTATTTTTATTTTTTTCTGGAAGATTCTTTATTGGACGATATTAAAGCAAACGTCATACGAATCAAAACAAATTTCCTTTACTCGCGGCGCACTGGGCACGCAATACGTAACCTTATTTGATTGCAATGTCGGCATTTTACCCCAATTCAAAACTATATATGATTAGACAGAACAATCCATCTCGTTCTGCAGGGGTTCTTTAATATTATGACTTCATACTATCCCGAATAAGATAGTGTAAAACGATAACGGAAACAAGACACAGTCTCAGTGGACCTAACCCTCGGAATATAGACTGATTTTGTTTTGTCTAATACTCCATATCCCCCAGGTCGAGCTGGGGGAGCTTTCCTGAATTGGTTAATTGATTTCACGTATTCTAATAAGAACAAAAGCTAAATTGTAAGTCCATTGATTATATTACAACCTATATAATTTTGAAATGGGTGGGGGCGATGGCTATACTTTTAAATATCAGATTGATAAAACTGAGCATCCATGGAAGGTATACAAGAAAAAATTATATAACTGCTTAACGGTCGTTGTCAATGTTTTACAAATATTTACAAAGTCTACCAAAACAAAAAAACAGCTAATAACTAACAAGAAAAACACCGATTAAAATAAAACACTTATGATCAACGACATTTTTAATATGTCAACGTGCTCTTGCCGATGCTTTATTCATCACGCTTCCTCCTCGACATTTGCGTTGATTGTTTTAACATGCAGTATATTCATGCATTGGAGAGATGTGTGGAGATTGGAAATATTAAAGGGGACATTTCCCTAACATAAAAAATACTTTGTGAGGGAAAAGGGAATAACTGGGAAAATATTCGATTTAGGTAAAACATTTAAAATTTATAAAGTTTTAAGTAAACTTCCCTTTATAGAGAGAAATAAAATAATAGGTTGAAAACAGAAGAAATATTTTGAATTCGATATTTCAAGAGTAACCGGTCTAGTTCAATCCCATGCGTACCTAATTATGTTAGAACTAATTTCCTTAACACGTTGCTTCTTGTGAAGTTTCTAATATGAACAATTTCTATAAAAAGTAATTTCCCAATGTAATAATTTCAAACGAATCTCAAACACGTTCACAATTTCGTATCAGTATTGAGTATTCTCTTATTTATCCAGGGTCCCGTTGCAGAAAGAGATGCAATCGATTGCAACGTTGCAATAGTCAGTGCATCCATGTTAAAGGGACTTAGTAACATTGTCCAAATCCTCAAAATAAAATTATAATTCTAGCGGTTCCCTTATACCTTGTTGTATTCGTATTAACAATAAAATCACGCGACAGGTTTCGGTTTTTCAAATTTCCCTTTCGTTACAAAGATATGTATGATTGAAGTATTCAGATAAGAAAAACTCCGGGTGAGTTTTTCTTCTGTGTACAAAGTGAGTGCAGTGAGTTACTGAATATCACTTTGCATTTTCGCTCATTACTTGTCCATACAATGTCCATTTGACTTAAAATTTTCACACAATACCCTGTGGACATATGAGATAACAACAATATACATTGCATCAACCATTCATCACTTTTTGCACATGTCAACAAAGTTACTAGATCCCTTTAATACACTGCCAGACTAGGATTACATTCAAGTCTAAATTCATTAATGAGCTGCCCCTTAAAAAGATAAAGTGCAGAAAGTGAAGACAACAAACTATTGAGTGACATGTTATGTTGTGTAGTCATGACAACCATAATAACGATGGCTTACAATCGGAACCGAAATTGGTAACTATAGTTTCGAGACCGTTGTCTGTCTGTATGTAGCACAAAATAATGTGGTTTTAATGTTGTATAAACTCATCAATATGTAGATGTACTAACTGCAAAGGTTATTTCTTACATTAGAGCATAATAGTGCATGGTATGACACCGATTAATGTTATGCATTATATTAATATTTAAAGGTATTTGCTACCAGCATAATATCATATATGCAATCCACTTTTTGAAAGTTTTTTTAAAGCAATTCTATTAGGAACGAACAAAGAGATAAATGTTTTTCTTTACAAGTCTTGCATGTATTTTTGTGTGTGGAAAACATGTCTTTAGTTTATGTATACAGTTTTGAAAGACGATTATAGCGCCTTTTCATGATCAGGCATTACAATTCTATTGAGTAAAGCAATTCATAAACAAGTACATTAAAATGAACATTAGAATATGAATAGTCATATGACGCAAATGTATACAATACATTTATGTAGGTACACGTATCTATCATATAAACGTTATGACAATTGTATGCCAGTATAACTATGAAGGATTTAAAGAGCATTCATTATGGAATAAACAAGACATACTTATTAGTATTTCTTTACAAGTCTTGCATTTGTTATTGGAAAACACATATGCATGACAATAGCTATCTTCCACGATAAAAAAAAACATACGCAATTCCGTTGTGGATCTGTTCATAAACAAGTGAATTAATAGATGGATACATATTTCTTTATCAGTCCTGCATTTTAAATTGGAAAACATGTCATCATTTTAGTATGTATGACTGACAATACATCTCTTTCACCACGTCACAAACAGACAATACAATTCCGTTGTGGAGTAACTCATAAACAAGTGAATTAAAGGGGACCACAGGGCAAAGAACAACACATTATTATATGTTTTGGTACCGTTTTGTGATATCAAATAGATACCCAACATTTTGCAAAGGGTTGTGTAATTCATAAACAAAGCAATTAATTTCCACCACTTACGGAACCACTGCTATTTCCTGGTCCCATACGGGCCAACCATTTGCGAGTGCGCCAATGCTATTCACGCGCACGTTAGGATATTCCCGGGCGATTCGTTCGCTCTGCACACGTTGCAATTCACCGCACACATAGCAGTCTGCGTAATTCAGACCGCATGAACGCATGCTTTAGAATGGTGATGCGTTTCCAATTATTTTTTTTCTTTCTGGAAACATATATTTGTGAACTTGTTGATGGAATGGAATACTAAAGATGTTACCTTTCTTTAATAAGAATATTATTTTTGGGTGGTGGTACCCTTTAATATTGCAGGTGTCGGAAGGAAATAAGAAACCTTTATTATTTTCCTTTTCACCCATTTAAATGCAAGGCACCCTGCATGGCCTGGGCAGATAATAATTCTTGAAAGTTAAAAACCACTTACAGTAGAGGCGTAGCTATAATAAAGGAGAACAAAAACGGGGCACCCCTCCCCCTCACACTGCACATAAACTCAGGTGTGAACATTGCCCACTTAGCACTTCTCCCTTTCGTGCTTTCCCGTTGGTTGAAACGTAAATTAATACACATTTAATTGTTGATGTTCACTGGCTGCCCCCCCCCCTCTTGAGTCTGTGTCCCCGCCCCCGCCCCCCTCTACCAGTTTGACCCTGGCATCGCTACTGTTAGCGCCTCTTTGTATTCTGTATACTTCTGATAACTAACGGTCACCTATGACCATGGCCGCATTATTAGATAAATGTAATGGAACACGATGAAGGTGCATGGAACATTACATGTACCACACATTCAGAATTTATCTTCCAAGACGAGTCAAGATATGGATTTTTATTTTTACGGGATGTGCAAGTTTGAAAAACTTCAAATTACTAGCCGAGAATTGTCAATCAAATAATATGGGCTTCAGTGAAACACAACGGTAGAGCACCGGTCTAGCGAATAAGAGGTCAAGGGTTCGAGTCCCATGCTCACCGGAGCCCAATTTTCTTTGCACCATTTTCACAAAATTAATATTAGTTTAGTCCGTTTTCATTTAGAAAGAAACAGCTCTAATTCGAGTGGTAAAGCTGGTGGCATGGCGGGCAGGTAAGAGGTGTAGAACATGTTTCAATATATCAGATACTAATAACCAACTGGCAAAATTACCTCATAATATTTTGATTTTGTTGAAAAAAGGGGAAGGATTTTATTTGGACTAACGACCTCCTTGCCTCTTCCAGGGAATAATATCCCTTATGCCCATGGGGTCAATTATCTACAATGATTTGTACATGACCTGTCACGATGTCATGAAACATGAAACATGTCACCTGGAATTTAGGTCAAAAGACATTAAACACAATAATAACACATCTTTCAATATGGTGGGAGAGTGAAATTGACATGGTAAATATCTACACGTCCCTTTTGAGTTTTATGGAAATACTTATACCGTGCAGTCATATCCACTCATTTTCATTATAAAAGTAATTAAAGGGATACGTACAGTTTTGGTATAAAGGGCGCTTCAGGATATAATTAATTTGTTTTTCTAAAGTTGTTCTACCTTTCGGGCATGGTAGAGTTATTAGTTAGATTGTAATGACATGGTGCAAGTGTGGTTACTAAAATTTAAGTTTGACCAGAACTGTATACTATCCTTTTAAAGTCACCGGACGATTTGAGAATTTCCAAACTTAATAAACATGTCAATCTGCAGCAAACGTCTATACGTTCATAATGTAGACATGATAGACTTGTGACATGAAATAGCCTCTAACGTACATCACTGTACATGAACCATAATTATGAGCGCCAGATAACACATGTGCTCCTGTAACGATGCGGAATAATGGTGGCGTGATGTCACAGAGGTGACACGTTACCATGGTGACGCGTCGCGAGGGTATGTTGTAAATATGAGCATACCGTTCCGCTCAAAATATCGTCCCTCTTTCTTCCCATTGGCCAATGCCTGCAAATAATATAAAGGATGGAGACTTAAACATATATATTTGTATTTATGAATGTTATAATAAATTTCAGAAATCAACATTTAAATCATTACAAAGAATAAGAACAATATTGCTTTACATAATTCACTGTAAATGAATACAAATGAAGTCGGAGAGATAGCCCATTTAGTGCCATCTTTATCGACATGGCTGGTCTTTCATCATGTCCATGGGGTCCCATGATGACAAGTATATGATAAACATTGAGTTTCTACAATCGTTATTTGCAATAATAACATATTAAATTACAGAGAGAACAAGATTGTTATCCTAAAAATGAAAACAAAAAAATCAATATAAATGTTAGTAGTAGAAGTAGTAGATCTGTGTGTAAATAGCAATATTGTGATGTCGTTTCACAAAGGTGACGTATTACCATGGTGATGCGTCGCGAGGGTTTGTTGTCAATATGAGCATACCGTTCTGCTCAAAATATCGTCCCTTTATTTTCCCAGCCACTGGCTGCACAAGTGTAGGCTTGATCATAATTATAAATTATGAAAATAGTTTGTTATATTCTAGAATTTATAGTTGTATACGAAGTCGATCTATGTTCAAATTATTATGAATGTATGTAATATCACAAAGGTGACATAATATAACCATGAAGATGCGTCGGGGGGGGGGGGGGGGGGGGGGGGGAGGGGGGGGAGGGGGGGGGGTGGGATGTTGTAAAGACTGAATTGAATCGCACTGATTTTCGCAATTTTGTGCATGTATATTATTTTGTGGCCACGTATGCCTTTCTCTCTCAAAAGATAGAATACATATTTTTGTTATGGTGTGGCGATTTAGTTCTTCGAGTACGAATGAAAGCCATTGAATCAATTGGGCGTGATTTATTGGCTTTGACCATGTTTGTTTACGGTGTATAGGGTTGGGATGGAGAGCGTGTGAGAATTTGATTAGGAAAAGTGCCTTCGTGACTGTGTTTACATTCCCAAGGCCATAATGATTGTCACTTTATTATAACAAAAACGAATTTAATTAACTAATGGTATTCCTAAAATAACTTCATCACTATCACTGTGACATTCTATACATCATGTACAATATACACACAGTGTTCCATCTATAGTACGCAGACATGGTGGAGTATTTTGATCCTATCAGTGTTTTAAAATGTGTTTGGTAGTCTATATTTTCACTCGACGAAGATGAAACACAATTTTCGAAGAGCTGATTTTGGGTTATACAAGTGAAGCTTAACGCTTTTCTATACCGTATAAAGATGTGACAGTTAACTTAGATAGAGTGTGTTCTCTTTTTTTTTAAATTATTTTACGCAGCATCAGAAAGCCATATTTTTGTTAAAGATGTAATCTGTACCCAGTTTCATGTAATACGAAATATGAATATGAATAAGATCCATGACCAAATTGATGGTTGAGTTAGATAATTAGTTTACTATCTGGTTATGGTTCTCTGTTTGTCATTGAATTAAACTGCAAATTTGTATTTATAATTTTATGTGAAATGAGCGAAAAAGATACATACAGATTACGGTATAATACCAGGGAACTGGTAATGATGAATTATACAACACTGCACTTTACAGCAATTATTATAAACGTGGATATATGTATATCGGTAAAGATATGAAAATATTTCAAGGGTGTGTCATGAAAGATAGAATATTACATTCTCCTTTATGATTTCATTAGAAAATGATTAACGACTACGCGTGCCAAACAATGTCAAAAGAAGATCAGTGTGTGAAGTACACATCAAATATTTGTATATGTTTATTGACAATTTTTTGTTACGTCATGATTTTCAAATAATGAATTCACCACGCCCCAGTCCTCTTATTATACATCAAATATTGGTAAACGATGAAACATACACACGTGGGGGCTATTTGGTAACTTTAGCCCCAGAAAAAAAGGGCTCAGACAATCCTACAAACGCCCGTCAATTTCTTAAAGGAACGTTCATCAATTATTTAAGTTCGTTTTGCATGCCGCATGCACGGTAAAAAAAAAAAAGTAGCCAGCGACAACAAACGAACACAAAACTAACAAACAAAACAATACTCTACATTGGTATAATCATTTTACATGTTATGTAGATTCAACGTTCTCATGAATAACGCGTTATGAAGGATATCACCATTCAATTCTCGCATGACAAGAACACACCGTGATGAATAAAAAAAATAAAATAAAAAAACCTTTATGATTTATAAAAAAGGAAAAATAAACAAATGTTGTTTGCCCGGGCCCTAGATCACTGTCAAAACCAGTGTCAAACATACCGATGATGATTAGATCCCCGCTGTTAGTTTGTGTGAATTATGTCTGTATTTCCCACCGAATAAACCAATACAGAGTCACAAGGTTTGTTCTCTTGTTTGGAGGTAAACATAGACATGCAGAAAAGGGGCCTGTCACACTATCATCTGCAATCCTCTAAATTTAAAGGGATATAATTTCACAAACATTATAGGGAAACGTACCAGAAATATATAATATAAATGAAAAGGAGGGGCGAAAACAAGCACCAGGGCCTTCTACAGCTCAGCTGGTAGAGCACCGGTCTAATAATCTGGATGTCTCGGGTTCGAATCCCGTAAAACCCTATTTTCTTTGCTTATTTCATTTAATGGGATATAATAAAGTTACGTTTAGAAGAGCATTTCAAAATAGTTTTTGCGAGGTATTATCGAGGAAAAAAATTAAGTTTAGGAATTGAGTGTGACAAAAACTTTTCTTGCCCTGTAGTATGAGGTATGTCTGTTTAGATATTCATGTCACTAAGAATAAGTAGAAATTAATTCCCGCATAGAATGTCATCATTATAACGTTTCGATGGTGCATGGGGGTGCTGTAGCTATATACGTTTTGGGTGGTTTATGTTCGCTTGGGCTACACTCTCATTTGGTATAAATCTGTATACTTGATGTCTGAAACCTCTGTTTCTTTAAACCCGTTTTCAACATCCATATTCTTATACCTAAATACGTATAACCTTCTCCAAGGCCACCAACGCGGCTCGGTCGCTTCGCTCTCTCGAAATTTAAGCCTCTGCCAATATGCCGCTATACGCAAAACCTTATCAAAGTCAGCAAAGTGGGACAGGTACTTACCGATCGGCAGATTTCAAAACGGAAGACGAATAGGAAAATAAACAAGGACATTCAATGCATTTGATTCAGAGCGAAATAAAAGAAAACAAGATATCCATAAAGGCATACACATAATTATCTTTGCATGACCATGCAGGTCACAAGCGAAGTCTATGTCAACAACAGGGAAAGGAAATAACAAAAGAAAAATATGAAGAAGTCACAAAAACACCGTTAAAGTTGCCGCAATTGGACAGATCTTAAATAAATTCAGAATGCGAATTCAATTTCATTCAGAGCGGAAGAAAATAAAACAAGATATTCATAAACATATCTTTTTGCATGACCTTACAGGTCACAATCGAAGTATGTCAACAACAGGGAAAGGAAATAACAAAAGAAAAATATGAAGGGGTTACAAACAATTCGTTAAAGTCGCCGAAAAGGGACACATCCTAAGAAATGCAAAAGGCGAATTAAATAAGTTAAACAAGTAAATTCAAAGCATTTCATTCAGAGCGGACGAAGAGAAAACGAGATATTCATAAACATATCTTTCAGCAAGACCATGCAGGTCACAAGTGAAGTCTATATCAACAAAAGGAAACAAAATAACAACAGAAAATATGAAGGAGTCACAAACAAATCTTTAAAGTCGCCGAAAAGGGACATAATCAGTGCATACACAAAGTCAGTGCAACGAGTAAGTAAATATCACTTAGCATTTTCTATCATTACTCGCTCATTTGACATTCCTTTACCATGGAATTTTCGGACATCACTCAGTGGACATGTATCAGATTATAGACAAAAACACATTTGACATGATCAATTCTTCTTCAGCTTTTGCGCGTGTCTACAAAGTTACTACATCCCTTTAAAGGGACTTAGTAACATTGTCCAAATCCTCAAAATACAATTTTAATTCTAGCGGTTCCATCATACCTTGTTGTATTCGTATTAACAATAAAATCATGGGACCGGTTTCGGTTTTTCAAATTTCCCTTTCGTTACAAAGATATGTACGATTGAAGTATTCAGATAAGAAAAACTCCCCCGGAGTTTTTCTTACCGTGTACAAAGTGAGTGCAGTGAGTCAGTGAATATCACTTTGCATTTTCGCTCATTACTTGGCCATGCAATGTCCATTTGACTTGAAATGTTCACACAATACCCTGTGGACATATGAGATAACAACAATATACATTGCATCAGCCCTTCATCACTTTTTGCACATGTCAACAAAGTTACTACATCCCTTTAACGTTAATAAGACAAGACAAGAATATTCACCATGTTTCATATACACGGATAAATAAACAAGATATGAATTAACTCATAATTACACTTTGCATGACCAGTTCTAAAATGACCTCTAGCTGAATTAGGCCAGAGTGGCTTCTCTGTCGAACGAAACAAACAATATAAAAATCTATTCTAATAAGACACGAACAGTAGTTATGTAAGGGAAGAACTTTGCAAAGATATATGTATTGTTTAATGTTCACGTATTTTTGCCATACATGCAGTGCTTTTTAAATATTTTTTCCAATTAACTTTAAATAATATCAAGTTACTATTTGTAATTCTCGCAATATTTTACACATGTAATTATAACATTATCGAAAAGTTAACATAACGCTTGCGTTGTAAACATAATAACGCCGCAAGGGATTTCAATGCATTTCATTCACAACGAGCGACAAGATAACAAGATATTCGCATACCATATATATTTGCTGGACTAGGTCACCAATGAAGAGCTTAATTCCAAAAGGCGCTAAATCCACATTTTCAACTTTGGAGAAACGCAGGTTTTTATTTATCCAACTTTGTACACATGCCTATGGGAATATGAATATGGAAGGTTACATAATATTTTGATTTTGATTGTGTAATTTGTCCTACAATTTGGATTTCTAGATATAATAGCTACGTAGCTTATTAATGTACTGAAATCGTTAAAGGGGTAGTTTAGTTTTGGTAGAGAGGGCGCTGCACATCACAATTTTTTTGTGAGGTTATAAAAAACTGAGTGTCGAAAAAGCGAGAACATGCAATTTTAATGGCAGAATAAACTTTATTTGGTCAAAATCAGCCCAGAAACTGCTGAAGTATCAATAAATATATCTGACCCTATAATTATTTGGGGCCCAAATAATTAAATGGATTTTTCAAAAAAATAAAAAAATGCTTGCACTTTTTCAAAAAATTTCAAAGCGTTTGTTAAATAGTTGTTGATGATCTCTCTATGTAATCATTATTTCAATAAAACATCACATGCATAATTTTGTATGAAAAATGGTTGAAACCAATGCCTTTTTAAAGAGTGCCCTCTTGAATTTTAATGGCTCTTTTTTATGATAACGGGCTTTTTACTTAGTCGTTTGTAATTTTGTATACCTTTCGAGCATGGTGGAGTTAAAACTATTAGTTTTATAATGTTACTGTCCATGTTTGGTTACTAAAGTAGAGCCTTACCAAAACTGTACTACCCCTTTAACTCATTTTTAATTTTTTTTTATGGAATGTGGATTTAGCGTCTTTTGGAACTAAGCTCTTATAGTGTCGAGGTTAGGCCAGTTTGGTATGTCAGTCGAACAAAAGCGGAAATATTTTATGAAGACTCATAAACATGTGATGGGTTCAATGATCATGGTGATTATGAACACAGAAGGTATTTACTTTTCGAAACGAAAGTCGTTCTTTGATCTTTCATAAAACATTACATTTGTCATGCTATCATTTGTCACTGTAGTTTTCATGAGATCATTATGAGGTATACTTTTGATCATTAATTAGAAATGATCATACCAAATAAATTAGGAACCAAAATAATTATAACCTTTATTAGTAAAGTATTATTGTTCCTTGTGATGTTATGGACATAATATGTTGATAGCAAAAATAGCGACACAATAGTTTGTCTCAGTGAATATACTGAAAAAGCTATGGGTGGTATTCTACTAAATTTATCAACTTAGGATGGACTAAATATACATATGCAGTATACAAACCATTCCACCCCAGGTGAATTTGACTAGCACATTGAATGTTGTCATGCACCACTAGAGATAAACTAAAACCCTATTTTTTCTTCTCAGACTAACATTCCAATGACATTGTTTAACAAGTCACCAGTTATATTATGTCCTCTGACTAAAAGGACAGATAACTAGAGACATGCATCCAATTGGCTGGATGTCTAATGACAAGAAACAATCAGAAAGGGTTCATGACAACCATCAATGTGATTGTTAAATTCCCTTTGTCTGAACTGGTCTTTTTTGGTCTAGCCTAAGTTGATAAATTTAGTAGAATACCGGCCTATGTAAACTTCTTGGGGGAAACAAAACAGTATAATTTCTGATTAAGGCCAACTATAGCTAACTGTTTGAAAGCATTGTCTGCTGGACGACTGCTTGTAAAAGATACGAAATATTTGACCTTCCAAGCATGATAAGACCTTCTACACAGTCGGTATTACTTCTTATTCGACCAAACAAACCCAAACAAGAACAACATACAGAAACAAAAATAGTATTGTACTTTTACTAATAATTTTCGTTTTTGATTACGAATCACCTTTTCACAATATTACCACATATATGAAAATAGTGACATGATTGGATTAGAGTAACAGCGTGTCTGAGTTTAATGTTATTTTCCTTAAAGGGAAAGTTGAGTTTTGGTAGAGAGGGCGCTAGACTACTTAATTGGTTTGTGAGGTAATGAAAAACTGAGTGTAAAATTTGAAAGAGCATAATATTTAAACAATAAAATCATCTTTGTTTGATCAAAATCGGTTCAGAAACGGCTGAAATATCCATAAATATAACAATTTGTAATAAACCCGGGGCCCCGGGTTTATTAGAGAATTTTGAACCAGCCGTTAAAAATTCAAAAAAATGCTTCCTCTTTTCAAAAAAGTTACAAAATAGGTATTTAAATAGTTGTTGGTTATTTCTCTATCTAATCACTATTTCAACAAAGCATCACATGCCCAATATTTTATTCAAAATGGTTGAAACCGATGAGTGTTTAGAGAGCGCCCTCTTACGTTTTAACGGCTCTTTTTGAATGATAACATGATCTTTACTACGTCATTTGTAATTTTGTGTTCCTTTCTAGTTATAACTATTAGTTTGTAATGTAATGATGCAGGTTTTGGTTACTAAAATTCAGTTTCACTAAAACTGTACTCTCCTTACCAGAACTCAACTATCCCTTTAAACCACACAACGCCCAAAACGCGACAAAGAGTCCTGTAAACTTTAAAATATAAGTGGTATCAGACAAGGCAAGAAAAAAAGTGTACTAGAAATTAATGTATTTTATTAAAATAGAATGTACTAATAACATTTATCACAAAGACATTATTCACTCGACTTCCTTCCAGGCACGTGTCTTTCATTTCAGGGGTTGTTCCCGGGACTATATACTGCACGGGACTTGACATTCTAATGGGGGCAGCTGTATTTTGATGATAGGGTCAAATTCATTATCATGGGACATCTCTGTTGTCTCTTTTGTCTGGCTGTGGTTTCCTACCCAACCGACAATTATTATCATTCTGTTTTCTTCGTCTGTGGTTCGCCAAAAAAGGTTGAAAATAATAGGACACACGCGCTTTCCTTAAAAAAAAAATGAGGATTGACGCATCTATTTGGGGGGAAGAGGAGCAAAGGGTCATGGGGTCGCGCACCACCAAGTGTATAAAATGATGATAAACACGTGACCTTATTAGAAATAATGTTCCATGATGCGGTCGGTCCCCCTCATTGTCATAATTGGCCCCTCCTTTTGCGCCCAAATCTGACACTGATCCTGTCTACCCCACAACAATTTTCAGTGGTAATTTACGGTTTGTAGCATCCATAATCCCCATGCATGTAGAACAGTATTGTTGTTGGAGTTGAGATTGATAATTATATTTTATCGAATCGTGTATCGATATTCCAATTATCTCTGTGTAAGTGTTATGGCTGTACATTTCATCTCCTGAAGAATCATATTAAAAATGGTTTTCATGATTATAGATGGTTTTATTTTCTGCGATGGTAAAGTAAGACGTAATTTTTGTTTACAAATCATCCCTACTCGGTAATAATAATATGTAAAATATATTGTATTGACTAAAATTAAGCAAACAATCATACAAAATTCAATTTATATTTTTTATTCTAGTATTATGAGTTAGAATTTGATTTTCTTTTAAAGACTAGTTTGTTTGCTTACAATGTGCACTCGTTGTTTAGGATTTTGGGAAAAATAC
This sequence comes from Echinarachnius parma, assembly GCA_037951105.1. Lineage (NCBI taxonomy): Eukaryota > Metazoa > Echinodermata > Echinoidea > Clypeasteroida > Echinarachniidae > Echinarachnius > Echinarachnius parma. Next base: position 20,939 of record JBAMJV010007450.1, read on the forward strand.
TAATTGTCTGTCTTGTTATTTTGTTTTTCTACATATGCAGGTGAACCGAACGGTGAGAACCATTTGCCCGAGACCACCGAGACGGCGCCCCACTACTTCTCGCCCACTCATCATCAAGGATATGTGAATCTTTGGAACTGTGAATGCACAACATTTGCCCGAAGCTATCGGAGCGACGAACAGTCAGAACAGTCATCCACTTAGACCCTAACTAACACCGAAGTGTATTTGCTATATATAATTCGCCTCACAAATTGTAGCGATTATCAACTGGAACAGGAAACAGGACAACTACTACAACCATGTTTACCCGAATAGACAAAGCTCGCCCACTCCTCATCAAGGAATTGTGAATCTTTGAAACTGTGAATGTTTACAACATTTGCGCGAAGCTATTAGAGCGACGAACCGTGAGCGGACAACGACCACGCGTCTCCATACATTCCTCAGAGACCTATCATATACTCGCCCACACAACTTCACGGAACTGTAATTGTATACGTCCCGACCACAGGTTACAATCAAAGCGGTTTGCATTAATTAATTTGAGTGATTTTTCGTTGGATCTTAAGTTTGGAAACGCGATGTTGGAGCTCCTTGCACGCATATATGAAGCGAATACGTTCGTCCACACGTTTTAATGGAATCCTAGATATTAGACTGAAAGATCATACGAATCAACAAGACTGCTTACCGAAATGACAGACTTAAAGTTGGAACACTCGACGTGACAGGACGAACTATCTCGCTTGTCCACCTATTTTCACTAATGTGTGACTCTGCTTGATTGACAAGTTATTTAATGTGCTTTCAAAGATGGCGGACCTCAAGCTGAAACACGCGTCGTGGCAGCATGAACACAACAACAGGGGTGGGAAGATCCCGGTGAGACGACCAAAGAGAAGTGCAGATGCTGATTGGACAACGGATGCGAGTTCTCTCCCTGAGATCCCTGAAAACTTGGTAATCGGAAGGCCACCTCCAAACACGAGATCGAAGATTCCGCAAGCATCTTCGCCTCGTGATACCAATGGACAAAATCAAGCTCGTACAGAACTGTTTTATGCTAATAAGCACGCCATTCCCTATCAGCATGAAGGAGAACAGGGACAAATTGAGAGCAAAGCGAGTCCTGCATCTGGAGCGCAGTTGCCTGGTGTCCAGGCACAGTTGCAACACGAAAGTCAGAGAAATCCTGCGCCTCGACAACAGTTGTCTGGTTATCAGGGGCAGATTCAACAATCAGCTAACATTCAAAGACAACCCCTTAACACTGGGCGTGATGGGAACCAGGGTAGTCCTGTGTCACAATCCGCGCAATTACCAGGTATCCAGAGGCAAACGTACTTGGCAACTAATCATCAAAGGCAGGGACCAGTCCAACAACGAACTAATCAACAAAGACAAAGACAGATACAGCAACCAACTAATCATCAGAGGCAGGGACAAGAACAGCAACCTACTAATCATCAAAGACAACCCCTGCACCAGCAGAGCCGAAGCATTCCTGTTCCTCGCACGCAGTTGTCAAGTTTCCAGGGTCAGATGCATCAAGGATCTCCCCAACAGAGGCAGTCTGTCCCAAACGCTTCACCAGTGAATCGAAGCCCGCTTACACACCAGGGCCAGATTTATCAAGCATCTACCCAACAGAGTCACTCTCTTCCAAATGCTTCACCTGTGAATCAGGGTCCGCAGCAACATCAGCGTCACCCAGCTGCAGGACACAGTGTCACGTACGCCGGAAGTGAACCGGAGAAGAAAGTGCTTCAGAGACAGATGATACCTTCCGCCAGCACCCTTTTGCATAGTCAGTACTATTCAGCTAGTCCTCCACGGACTTCCCCAAGGAGTTCGTACCACCCATCTGAACGTGAACAACATGAAAGATTTGACAGGTCCCTGACACAGAGACAGTCGCCTGCAACGGAAGCAACACAGAGACAGTTTCCTGCTGTACAAGGGTTTCCCGCTACTCAAGGGCCGACCCCTTCGTCTGAGAGGCAAGGGCAAGGGCGCGTTTCCCAAACAGCTCCTATTTTCACTGATCAACGCAGCTCCCCTCATCAGTACCAGCAACGCCATCCTGACTACGGTCACTATCGGAGCCAAGAGAGAATACCTACCGGAGGGCTCTCTGAGGGACAAAGTGGGGAGCATAATACACTCATGTACGGTTCGGCACCTTCATTGCCGCGTCAGATACATGTCGCGCAACGAACGCAAGTCCCGCAACTTTCGCAAATACCTCTTCATCATCATGGAAATGGTCACAGGACACAAAGTCCCCAACTATCCCAGTCCCCATCACATCACGGACGCCATGGGCTTGGTATAGAAGGTTCACAACGTCCACAACACCCTTCGCACCACGGCAACGGTCACGGCCTTGAAGCAATGCAAATGAGACTGCAGTACGCAAATAACCAAGTCGGAATGCAGCATAGTGTGGCACCTCCAAATGTTCAAATGCCGCAAAGCAGAATAGAAACTGATATGGGACTGAAATCACGCATACCAATAAGCAATACCCTTCCGCAGTATCCACATCCGCCAGAAGGGTATGGTCGTGCACAAGAGCATCCGAGGCTGACGGTTTCCACTGCAAACTCTTCTAGCGAAGACGGGTCAACTACTAAGAGTGACATTCTGATGAGGACAGACGAGGACCTGGTGCATCTGAAAATCGAGCGAGATCGTCTGATCCACGACTTGAGCGACATGCTGATCGACCAAAGCCGAGCGGATTCGTTGCTGGAATCGAGCGAGGGTCTTCTCGGTGGATCTGACGGCTCCGATTCCGAGTGCGACGAGTCGTGGTCGACGGACAACAACTCTCAGTCGTCGTACGAAGGCGGCACGATGGACATGGCGACACAGTGCTCTCTTAACGACGAGGACGGGTCGTGCACCGATGTATCGGAACTCGATGCCGCAGAGTCAACGTTGTTCGATGATTTCTCCATCGAGGATTGCAATATTTCCTCACCCACACGAGTTAAACGAAGGTCGCTGCATTCGGGTGATTTCGGCACGGAAGAGGGCAATGCTACGTCACCTAAACATGCTAAAAGAAGATCGCGACATTCGGGTGACTTCAGCACGGAAGAGAGCAATGTTACGTCACCCAAACACGCTAAAAGAAGATCGCGACATTCGGGTGACTTCAGCACGGAGGAAGGCAATATTACATCCCCCAAACAAGCTAAAAGGCGTTCACGACATTCAGGTGATTTCTCAAAGGAAGAAGGCAATATTACAACGAGCATACAAGTCCAGACTAATTCATGCCTTCCTGAATCCTACCAATCTTCTAACATTGCAGAGGAAAACGCACATGTCAAACGAGAAGGGGATGAACCGGAAGGGAATCCTGGGAAGTACCGGAGGGTTTCATCTTGTGATTCGTCACACAGAGATGCGTCTATACAATCTACTGGAAGGCCAGTAGGTGAAACCGAAGCTCCTGATGACATGGACGAAAAAGAACATGAACAAGTTTTTACCGGCATGGATTCTCCCGAGCAGCCATCACGTGTAGAACTTTCATTCGTGCCTAGCAAACGTGAAACTGAACTTTCTGAGGATAGGGGTGAAAGAAAAACTGAAGCAGTTCATAATGGGTTGGACTCCCATGAATTGGCACCACGCGAACCTCATACAGACATTCATGTTGAGAGTAAAAATACAAACAATGTGCCATTGCAAGTGAAGCAGTCTATTGATTTTACACCGATTCCTAGGCCAGAAGCAACCGCTGAAGAAAGGACTGATATCTTAAGTTACCTTGCTCAGGAAATGAACGTTAGCTATTCTTCGGATTCACTAGATGAAAGGAATAACGAGAGTTATCAAGGCGAACAGCTTTCGAATGTGAGCAGAGTAGATCCTGAGCCCCAATTTGTGACTGAGAATATAAGCCAAGTCCACGCAGAGATGAAAATAGTTGACATGGATCTCTCACGTATAGCGTCCAAAAGTGACTCCACCACTATGCCCGCTGATGATTCAGTGAATAATCCAGTAAAAACACGAGTTGGAGTCCACTCGGGCAATGAAGATAACATCGATCTGGAAGATACACTGGTGGGGAATATTTCGGAAGTCATACCCAGCGATGAGGAGGTAGTGTCATCCCGGAAGCACTCACCTGACAAAGAGGGTAAACGGAAAGACTTGAGCATCGAAGAGGTCTTATTTCCGGGTGTCCAAAATGGGTTGAAGACCAACGACGTTGCAAGTAGTTCGTCTATTGAACAACATGAAATGTTTCACCCCCATTCACAGCAACCTTTACGCAGCCCTAAAGATTTGCATCAGGATGATATGGTTGAATCCCGTGACGTAGACAATAACCGAGCGAACACGGAAATCAACAAAGATTGTGATGGCACAACCGTAGATCTCCTTCCAGATGTAAGCGGGCTCTCCCAAGATACATCTTCAGAATATCATACCGCGTTTGAATCTCAACTAGCGGTTGATCAATCGAACGGGTTCTACAGTTTTGATGTAAACGATGAGGACGATATTCACGATCTTGGCGGAGAACTTGATACGACGGTCGTTCCTCATAAAAACCCTCCTCCCGCGTCTTCAGATCAATCAGATTACTCCAGTTTGTATGGAAGTAATGACGAATTCATCAATCAGTGCTTGTTTGGAGAAGGTCAACAAACTTCACCAGTAGCGTCTGCAGATCAGAGATTGGATGTGGTCGACTCCCACTCGAATGACGAACAGCAAGTTGGTTTATCAATAGGACCAGAACAGTCTGAGTTCGTTCTTAGTGGGAGAAGCAATACATTCATAATAGACTCTGAGGAAAAGGCAGAGGAAGAACATAAAGAAACCAAATCTCGGATACCAGCACCAAAAACAACATATGCCAAAAGCAGAAGTAAACCAGATAATCATCAATCCGAATCAGTTCCCCCTCCAGGAGTTCATAACAAGAGCGAACGTGAAGGAGATTCGACCGTAGTCACATGCGAGAAGGTTGTAGACGAGGTCAGTTTACATCGTCAAGCCTCAGACCCGAGTGAAACCAATCCGGTGAAGAATGCTATTCTGAAGGATAAGGTATCTGGAAAGAAGCAAGCAACTTCCGATGGTACGAAGTCCCGTCTTCCACAACCGAGAAGCAAAATTGCAGTAAGAAAACCAGCTGCAGTAAAAGCAAGATCAAATGGAAATGAATTTAAACAGAGTAAAATGGCAGTGCTGGAAAAGAAATCTAGCAATAAATCAATTTCTCATGAAATTCCTGAAACTGCCGAAGCTATAACTGTTGCCATCGAGTTGCCTAATGGAAACATAAAAAACAACGCACTTGATCCGCTGCACAAAAAGGAAATCAAACAAGAACGGTCGGATACTAAGAAATTGCCTCAAAGACCTGTTACTGAAGACCAGGTAGTAAAGGAAGTCCAGCCCAAAACGGAAGCAGTTCGGAAGGCTGGAATTCCGGTTTTTAAATCCAAGATGCGAAGCCCCCGTCAAATCATCACACCTTCCCCAAGAAATACTAAAACGGGTGCGCCTCAGGGAGACATGAAGCCTGGTCATGGTGGAACGTCAGATAAGACCAACTTACCAGCTAAGGGATCCGACGGTGAAGTAACTGATTCCAAAGATAACCAAGAAGAAACCTCATCTTACCTGGACACTATTGAATCTCTACTCAGAAACGAGAAAGTACGACAGCAGTCCAATATTCCTGTTAGTAAGCCCAACGAAGAATCACCACGTTCTCGTAACAATGACGAAACAGAACATATTGGAACCGATGCCATAAACGATCAACGGCAAGACAATTATCGTGATGAAGATGAGATTAACTTCAATTCGTCTGGAGCTAACGAAGTGTGTACCAAATTCGACGAGGAAAATTCGAGAGATGATGAGAAAACTCCTGCTATGGGGGCAAAGATCTCTAAAAGAGTTGACCCGGAGTTAGAAACAGAAGTGTCCACTGAAGGACATTCTGTACCAACTATTGAACTCATTCGCCCAGCTGAAAACGTCAAAGACACATGCGGTGATACATCAGGATCTTCTGACAGAGAGTTTCTAGAACTTGAAGCTGAGCTCCATATCTCAGAGTCAGATGAAGATTCCCGTGTCAGTGGTGCGCAGAGTGAAAACGCACGCAGATGGCACAAGGAACAACAGGAATCTCGCAATATCTCGCAAGCTGTCCAAGAGCCGCAGCGAAAATCGCGTATACCCCTACCAAGATCGAAGAGCAAGATCAGGCCGTATACGTCAGACTCAGAAAGTTGCGTTTCCGAGAACGAGTACGAAATGAGATATTTCACTAGAGGCAATTCGATGCCCAGTCATAGAAATAAAATGCATACATCGACTCCAAATGATAGCAAGTACTCCAGATCGAATGTGCCAAAGATGTCGCCCATTCACCAAAGCAGACATAATGCGTCGGATCAAGAATCACACTATATCCTGTCGTCAGGTTACGGGACCCAGCGACCGAGGGCTCACTCTGTAGGAGAGGTCAAACCGAGGGGTAATCTTTGGGCGTATTCATCTGAGTTTTCCACGACAGAAGTAGAGAATAAATCACAGACTCTGAGGGGAAGTCGTTCAAAGAACACGACCCCTATCGGCACACCGAAAGGCGGAAGCTTAAGGCGCAGTCCCATCAAGGCTAAACCATCGCCTTCCTTCAAATCGCGGGAATGTGCCATCGTGCCGATGTCGGAATGGCACAAGCTGAAGGAGGTCCTATCATCAGCAGACCATTCTGCGACAAGCACCCCGTGTCCTTCATCTCCAAGAGGTTACGGCAGCTTGAGTAGGAGATCCTCCGACGAGTTCTCGGACTTCTCTTTCACCCCGACCGTGAGGTCTCCCGTCACATCACCCAAACGAGAGAAGAAGAAGAAAAAGCCGAAACAGAGCCGAGAAGTTACGAACATGTCCATACCGATCGCGAGGTCTCCTGCATCATCGCCTCAGCGACGACCAAAGAAACAGAACAAGCCACGGTGGAGGATCGACGGCCGCGTACCGAATCAACTGAAGGAGAAATACTCCCCGAGAAGCAGAGAGGATGATATCAGTAGGTACCCAACGGAAGAGGAAATAGTAAGACAGCGTAAACTAGGTGGAACATCCGGTGTGTTTTACTCCAATGAAGACCTTTCCGTATCCAGTTCCAGGAGTGCTTATAGAGATGAGATCAGCAAACTAGAACTGAGAGGAGCTAGTGGTAGGTCCGAACCTCTCCTGAACATCCCCAGAGACTTTGAAGTGGTGGTGGTAAAAGATAATGGTAGCGTCAAGCATCCCAAAGACCACCCTAGGCAATCGGAAGGTGATGCAGATCTTCCAGAGCTTGGAGAAGGTCTCTCTGAACACGCTAACGCGGAGCTATCATCCGCTGCTGATGAGGATGTCTCGGAGTTCGCTAGACCGGACATCAGGGCGGATGCAAAGAGAAAGTCATGGAAGAAACGACTATCCCTCAAAAAGAAGAAGCATCCCACCGAGCAGAAGGCTGATCATGACTCCAAGGATGGAGAGGGCGAGCAGAAAAAGAAGAAAGGGAAGAGGAGGTGGAAGTGGTTGCGATGGCTCACCTTGCGTAAGAAGTAGGCATTTTCAACCCCTCAACCATGTCAAGACTCCGAGAAGAAAATGTTACGGTGCTATTACTCTCGTGAAATTACCCATGGTGTGGACAGTGGATATATTGGGGGAGGCTATTGGCTTACATATAATGTATAACTTTTTTACATCCTACAGTAAAGAAAGTATCTTTCATTACCTTTCTCATGCATGTCGTGTCCACACTGATCCGATCAGGTGGATCCATCACCTAAATCTGTGCACCAGTTTCTTATATATATCAATGCCGTGGTATCGATACGGTTGGAGACCTGTGTGAACACATTACTCGAGCTTGGGGTCGGACGCATTATTGTGCGGATGCAGCATTTGTCTCTTACAACTCAATAATTATATACATGTACTCTTTTAAGTGGGACGCAACAAATAAATTGTTCGAGTATGTGCTAGAAGTCATAGTATGATTTAGATTTGTCATTTTATGTTTTTTTTTTTCTTCGATATATTGAAATTCACGTACCTGTCATTTAGACGAATGTGATTAAGATAAAGATATTGGTCTAGTGTGATATTTATAAATTACTATAAAGTTTGTTTATTTATAATGATCTGATAAATATCCGGGATGTCCCAAAAGAAATGGAACGGCATATATATACTTCCCGAATTATTGGGACCGCATGACTGATATGACCGGGTGGGGAATCCTTCACTGAGAAACATTTTTTAAAACCAAGATCACAGATTTTGGTTGGGTGGTTTTTGTTCTAGCTCTCACTTTGTTATCCAATATCAGATTAAAATTTGGCGGATTTCAACACAACGTTGTCCTATTATTTCGCATCTTTGGCATGTCAGAAAATGTACGCGTTTCAACCAATCAGATTTGCGCATTTAGAACACATGATCTGACTTACAATTAATTGTAACTTACAATCGATTGTATCTCTTTCTACAACGGGGCCAAAGACTGATAGAAGTGAATAATTTTCTCTGCATTCCTTGGCTAAACCGTATTGTAAATAATGATCATTAAAAATGTGCAGAGATGCCAAATATCAGGCCAAAATTGTGTTGAAACGGGGTCAAATTTGAAACCTGACATAAAGTCACAAAATTTGACCTAGATAAAAAATTACTCAACTCAAATTGTTGATCGTGGTTTAATTTTCCTCAGTAAAATATTCCACATCTAGTGATTCCAGTCTATCTATCCCTATTAATTTGGATTAATGCCGTTCCCTATTTGAACCACCCTGTATATTAACAGTCTGGTGTGTATGGTTTTGATTGTTGTTATAATTATATCACTGTAAAAGGGATAATGATTATCCACATGACGATATCCATTATTACCATGTTGATATGTCTCATTCTTGATGGTGCTACTAAAATAGTTTTTATACTTCATACTTTTTGCCTCGAAGAAAACAACAACTACGGACTAGGTATTTCCTAGTATTTATTTGTTAATATTACATTCACTACTATATAACGTGAATGTCCTTTTATTAAGTTTAATTAGTTCGTACATTTAAATTATTATTACAATGCTATGTCATTATTATGCAATCTTGTAACGCTAACATACTCAAAACTGATTGCATTTTTAGTTAAAGAAACATAAACTTACATTTAATAACCTTTGAAGACGCTTAACATACAATTCGGAATTGTAAATAACACATAGTGTTTTTGACTGATAGTCAGGAAAATGAAAGAAAAGGAAAGGAAAGGAAAGTGATTATGCCTTCACCTTTTTTTAAAGAAAATGTTTTTTGATTTTTAGAATGTTTGCTGCCAGCAATCTACTGAAATCGAGTGAATTAAAGTGACTTAGGTATACGAGTATATCTAATGTGAATATATATTTATTAGGTATTTTAAAAATCATTTCTTAAATCATTTTTTATCATATACTCCATTTATAGCTGTTTACCCTTATCCGAAATTATACTCAGTGTGTGTTTATGTATATAATTTGTTTTTTATATGTCATGTGACTACATTTTAAACAACGAAGTTAGCATTTTAATTTGAATATAGATTTAAAATGTAATCAGAAATTTATTTTTTGTTGTAACGGGCTGAGATTTGCTTAGAATTGTTTGTTTCTTTGTTTGTTGTTGTTTTTATTTACTGTTGTGATACTTTGCATATAACTTTAACGGAAACTTTATATTTGTCTGACAATTAGTGTCCGTTTTTTACGAGATGTTTCTTATAAGACTCAAATGTAATTTTATTTGTTGAAAGTGTACTATATTTATCTTTTTTTTTCTATAATCATATGGTACTTTGAAGCCAATAATATAATGTGCTTTTAAAAAAAATTGTATTTTGTCTTTGCACATCGCTGGTAATTAGGAAGTCTTCAAAACTACCACACGAGTGAAAGTGTACTGAATGTATAAAATACAGTTTACATTTTAATCTGTTATATGATTCATTACAATATATGTGTGCAGGTTACTTATGCAATATTAGGCAGAGGTAGTACAGTTTAACAAAATATGCTTTTTTTTATGGTGTGTTGGTTTATAGTTAAATGTATCTTTTATACAGGCACTTGTACATTATAGTTATATACATGTATATATTACGGTTACAATAAAATCAATCGTTGACTTGATGGATTAAAAAGAGCGCCATCTATCGTATACTTTTTGCCTATCCCATTGCTTGATTTCATTACTTTTCACGTTGTTTTGTTGTTGTTACAAATGTTAATATTAGAAACGAGAACTTTGAAACCCCCTTTGGTTATTATAGTTCAGTTGAACTTTCGGCAAATCATTATCAAATTTTAACATGATACTGGTATAAACAACACTCATTTCCCTCTTATCAGCATCATCAACATCATCACTACCTTCACCATCGTCATTATAATAATAATAATAATAATGACAATCATAATAATCATCATTACTACCATCACCATCATCACTTATTTATTTATTAACGTTTTTATTTCAACAGGGTTGCCCTCATCATCGTCATCATAATCACCATCATCATTACTATCATCATTATCATCATCATCATCATCATCCTCATCATCATCTTTATAATCATTGTCACAGTATATCTCTAACCGATAACTCATCTAGGAAGTCAAATAACTGGACCTGGTTATATGATTTTTGTTCTCTCTTGTATCATATTAATTTGGATTCGATGGAAAGGTTAAAGGGGTAGTTCAGTTTTGGTATAGAGGGCGCTGCACGAAATAATTTTTCTGTGAGATAATGAAAAACTGAGTGTAAAATTTGAAAGAGCGTACAATTTGAATGGCAGAATAAACTTTATTTGATCAAAATCGGTTCAGAATCGGCTGAAATATCAATAAATATATCCGATCGTAATAAATCTGGGGCCTAGATATATTAGATTTTTCCAAAATTAAAAAAATGCTTTCACTTTTTCAAAAATTTTCAAAAGAGGTTTTGAAATAGTTGTTGATGATCTCTCTATTTAATCATTATTTCAACAAAACATCACATGTTTAATTTTGTATGAAAAATGGTCGAAACCAATGTTTTTTTTAGAGAGCGCCCTATTGTGTTTTAATGGCTCTTTTTTTAATGATAACAGGCATTTTACCAAAACTGTACTACCCCTTTAAGCCACGCCCACCTGGATACACCCTTACGTGTATTTATATATTCTACGCCAATGTAATTATGACTTTTAATTAACAATCAATGTTTGATTATATTTGCAAGTCTATGAGTGGATCTAGGTGATTTTAAGAATGTGATGATGATGATGCTGTTGTTGATGATGATGATCAGGTGTGGATGTGTGTGTGTGTGTGTGTGTGTGTCTGTGTGTGTGTGTGTGTGTGTGTGTGTGTGTGTGTGTGTGTGTGTGTATATATTAAAATGGGAAAATTCGGACTACATTTACAAAAATGGGAAACGGTAAAATTAGAATAAGATTGAAAGAATGAACTATTCATATGTGATGTTTCCCCCGTAAAAAAAAAAATATATATATGTGTGTGGTTGTGCATGGGTGTGTCTGTCTGTGTGTGTGTGTGTGTGCGCGCGAGTAAGTTGTATAGTACGAAATCCACTCATTAATGTTATTCCTAAGTGTTGAATTGTACACGTTCCTAAAATGATAAACATGCTTATTGATAAGATGACAAATAAAACAAAATAAGTCTGAATATATACATTATAACCCACTTTTATTTATAACATAAAAAAATTATTTTTAAGGCGTAAGACATAAAGGAAGAAAGAAATAGAATATGCAGACTATCAAACACCATCTTGATTATAAAATCAGATATTATAATAATATCCAAAAATTACCGCTATAAAAGTAAAGAGGTTAAATAAGGAAACATTCGTAGAAACAATTGCTTCTATAACATCTAATCTACAACTGAGTTTCATTTCGTTTACACAACACATGTACATGCATATTTCAGCAAAAATTCATAATATAAAACTTGGCATATACATTATATCAAAAGGAGAGTAATCATAGTGGATTAAGAGAAAACCACTTTCATATTGGTTAAAGGCTTCGAAATAAAAGGGGAAATTATATTTTACTCATTTTTATAACACCCGTATAATTATAATTACGTAATTACTAAACAAAGATAAGGAAATTATTCTATGAAATATTTTAGATGGCACTATTCAAATAACCAATAAGCATTGCCCATGTATTGGTCAGGAACGTTAATGGTGTAACTGGTATTTCTGATCAAAAAAGTAACCAGGAATTCAAGACAGATTCTTAGGTCAAAATTGAAACATATCGTAGTGACAGAGAGATTTTCAACTTTAATAACAATCTACCATACATTACCGACTTATGTGTTTGAAAGTGTAACCAAAATACCAACATTCTTGAGTAAAAAGATGCAATTTCTCATTAAAATAATCGAACCGTAATCTTACGCGTTCGTGCATATTATATAGGGACTAAATAAGCATTTACCCTTAAAAGTAACATTGTACAGGAATATATCATTATAATATCATGTTTATATACACTCAATATTTCATGAAAGACTTCGTAATAGAAAATCTCGAATATATGTTGAAAGACTACTGTAGGCTAAAATGGTCATGAATATTAACCAACCAATCAAGTAATTACATTTCCTGAAATTAACGAAATTATTGAAAGACTCGTTTTTTTAATTGATGAAAAAAGTGAAAGACAGATGATAAAGTTCAGGCAATATCAACAAGAGTTAACGTATTTTTACTCTAAACTTGCCGTTTTTGTTATATCCACATAACTTCGATGTCATATATTTCATAAACTGGAATAACATAATTACAGAAAAAATGTACGCGAATTGGGACAAACGATGTAGTATTGAAGTATGCATATTTACATGCGTTTTACTATTTTTTTGTAACGCAACGAAGATTGTACAGTTGTATAATTTCATAAACAAATCCATCCATATTTGAATACATATAATAGTTTTTAAATGATGCTACTTAGTCTAAATGGTAGATTTTTATTTGTCGTTTAGAATGTAACAAAGATACACACATGAGTTCTTTTTTACACTCTAAAAAACAAATTATGCACCTTTTGCAGTAATCATTTTTGACACGATAGTGTAGATTTTAGTGTGCACCATCTTTTAATATGAAAAGCTGCATAAACATATATATACGTATGTAGGCATACATAGCGATACACATATACTCATATATGTTTTTGATAAAAATATATTTGCGGTATGCAAATTGTTCGGCATCACAATTTATACGAAAAAGTGGGGTTTGAGTCTAAACTGGTTTCTTTAATATCTGAGAAGCCTTAAAGATAATCAGGATAAATAAAATAATATTATTTTCCTCATGTGTTGTTGCTAAAACATCCCATAGACTTTCTCTACATTATAATAATAATGAATAATAATAATAATAATAATAATAATAATAATAATAATAATAATAATGATAATATACATTTATTTAGGAGTTTAAGGTAATATGTACATTGATCAAAATTACTGTTTTACTAAACTAAAATATAATTGTGTGATAATGTTTTACTTGACAGATCTAATAAAAGGACATTTGTGTTTTCTTTGAAATAACATAGATAAGAAGACTATATAGTATGTTTATAAATGTTACTCTGTGTTTTTGTACAAAAGCTACGTCAGCGAAGTAGGCCTATATTTATTCAGCAGCAATATATTCACAAAATTCACTTTGTTTTGCAAAAGAAATATGCACTCGTTAAAATGTTAAGTTGACATTATTGTACTTTCATGCAACTGTTATCTTTATCATATTTCCAATAATTATTTTGATTGAGACTGGAAATCCATGAAAATATAGTGACCACCATATCTGTTTGTTGTACTTTTTGACGATAACTTTAATAGTATGCATGACTATAAAATGTGTATTTGTATTTTGTACCGCCCATGCACGTTTTTGTAAAAAGGAATAGTCATTTGTAAACCATAGAGCTTATTACGTATTTTAAAAATATATAAAATTGTATGCAAAGATTTAAAAGGCTAAGATAGTACATTATTATACACTATTAATTATATAAGTGAGCAGACTGTTGATATTGGCAATTTTCAATGCAACCGATCGACTAAATTAAAGAAAATCATTGATTTAATTAAAATGTATAAAAAATAAACTTCTTTTTGATTAGATACCGATAATTTCGAGTACAACTGAAATAATAAAGACACATTTTCTCAGAAAAAATACAGGCTTTATGTAAACTATTATGAATAATATATGCCTGCACATTTCTTCATGTCTTTCTCGATGTGTATATGTTTTAAAGGAAACGAGTCAGAGAGCTACATGGGAAGCTTGTTCGGCCCCGTTCGTGTTTTCAGTAAACTTCGGTAAACTTCGGCTAAGGCGTTCATACGGTTCGATGACTATTTTGAAGCGTGCACCACAGAATGTGAATATAATTCCATGACGTAATGGAAACACTCGTAGTGACAACGCTTGAAAGTCTTAGTGACATCACATGGAAGTCATAGTGCCTGGCAGAATTAGTACTCTCACGCATTCAGTTGCAGAATCGTACAGTGTGAGGTGACTTTTAATTTGATAATCAACAATAACGCATCGTTACCATGTAGCTCACAGACTCTTTACTTTTAATAACATTTTAAAGCCTTTAAGCGTAATAATTAACCAACACCACACGGTGGTGGCATGAAGTGCCCGATGAGACGTAGAGGCTTAAAAGAGCATGTCGTCGCGGGCGTAGCCGTCTTCGACGTACCGGCGTGATTGGCGACCTCTGCGGGCTCCTCCGCCATAGCCGCCATCGTCGTATCCAGCCGGTCGTCGACGGTCGAACCCTCCTTCGTGGCCGAAGCTTGGCGCCGGGAAGGTCTCGCGAGTGTACACGACCTCCTTCTCGACTGGGGCCGGAGGCTGACGGGGCGGTGGTGGTGCCTCCTGGAAGTAATCATCGTCGGCGTCGTCGAAGTCGTATCCCGCACGTGGGTCACCGTAGACCTCGATGACCTTTGGATGAGAAAGGATAACAAATAATCATATTTCCAGTAATTTCAGTACCATTTAGTCTCGAATATGCTGAACCAATCTTTGCATTACACATTTCAGAACATATTTTTTGCAAATTAAATAATTTTAAAAATATTGAATTCGCCTTTCATCCACGTTGCAGTTATAAAGATTGGATGCTCAGTCAGTAGGAATTTTGTTGTTGTTCATTTGTAATCAAGCATGCACTTATTATCCAGTATTTAAAGTACAAACCAATTATTGATCAAGTCGATAAAAGACATGATGCCGTTTTTAAAAGTAAATTTCATTAAATTACCTGGTTTGGTCGTGGCCTCGGCTGCAGCTGCTGCTGACGAGGTCGGGGGCGAGAGCTGATGCGGGCCGGTGGGTGGTAGTGCTCGCGCTCCATCACGGCAGGGGCCTCGTACGAACGGCGGTGGTGGTCGAGTGCTACTTGTTAGCAGAAAAAAACACACAGGGAAACAGAATAATTCAAAAGTAATTACCTTGACAAAATTATGAGGTCGATCACTTATCCTTTACAGTTTAACACTTCAAACATCTCCGGATGAGAGAGAAAAGAGCAAGTAGATTTTGCTAAATTTTGGGAAGATTTATTTTTCTAAGAGAGCTAAATTTGGTTTGTAAAACGCCCTAAAACTTTCCACATGATTATCTCTTCAGTACAAATAGTGACTAATAAGTGCCGTTTTCTTTCTCAACCGACGACACACATCAGTTTAATTTTGAACAAAATCATGAACTAGCATTTGGGATTCAACCTGACCCTCTGGCCTTGCCCTCCCGCCCGTGTTTGTTTGCACATTGCCCCTCCCACCAGCATCATCAAACCCCACACATCCAGAGTATAGAGCGTTAGGAACGGGTTATCCTCTTGTGTGATATAGCTAGAGCGGATGCATCTAGCCATTCTGGTTGGACCTCGATCTCGCTTCTTTTTTACAACCATAGTAGGGCCGCTTGCGACCTCTTGAGGAATTCCCCAAAGACCTCTTGAGGAATTCCCCAAAGACCTCTGGAGGAATTCCCCAAATACCTGTTGTGGAATTCTCCAAAGACCTGTTGAGGAATTCCCCAAAGATCTGTTGAGGAATTCCTCAAAGACTTCTTGAGGAATTCTCCGAAGATTTCTTGAGGAATTCCCCAAACACCTTTTGAGGAATTCCCCAAACACCTTTTGAGGAATTCCCCAAAGACCTCTTGAGGAATTCCCCAAAGACCTCTTGAGGAATTCCCCAAAGACCTCTTGAGGAATTCTCCGAAGATTTCTTGACGAAATCCCCAAACACCACTTAAGGAATTCCCCAAAGACCTCTTGAGGAATTCCACAAACACTTGTTTAGGAATTCCCCAAAGGCTTGTTGAGGAGTTCCTCAAAGATATCTTAAGAAATCCCCCAAAGACCATTTGAGGATTGCCTCTTGAGGAATTCCCCAAAGAGCTCGCGAGGAATTCCCCAAATACTTATTGAGGAATTATCCAAAGAACTCTTGAAGAGATCTTAAGGAATTTGTGCTAGCACCCTCTTCTACGTTGAGGCATACATTGGGGCATACTCGGGTAGATGTCCCTGGATGAAACACTAGATATGTCTTGTTCAATCCATTTATGTTACCCTGTTCCACCTTTAGCTACACCAAAGCAAACCTGCTAGGCATCACAAGAATGTTCAGATTAAAAACACTACCTACATTGGTGCTTACCTCCTCTTGTGAGACGAGCCGGAGCGTACTCCGAGTAGGAGTCCCTCCCCCTTTTAGGTGGAGCATACTCCGAGTAGGTGTCCCTCTGTCTTCTGGGTGGGCCTCTGGCGTCCTGTTTGTAGTCCTTGTAGGCCGCCTGGAATCCATTGGCAAATGACGCCTGAACAAAAAAAGGAGTGTATTATATAAGTAAGTTATGAATGAAGAAATACTAAAAACTGCTTATATTATACAAAAATTGCCTGTGTAATCAAATAAGAGTCAGTTTGGGGCATACACTTCCGACACTTGCAGAATCTTTAGCCTCTGACACATATCTGACGACGAAGAATCTGCTAGAATCGGAAGCTTGGATCCCTGATTCTCTACAAATCACGATACAATAGTTCAGATAAAAAGATAATACCATATTCTTAGAGATGTAGAAACAGAAAACCTCCCTTCGAGAGCATAAAACATACAGCCACTTAGCCTTTTGACAAAGCCTGTCTCGTCTGAGCTGAGTTGAATGCACGGTATAGTATGCATTATGCAGGAACGACTGGAGAGCGCGACTATCATGCATAGGCTTCACCACTCGCCGGATAGTCTCCATCACGCGTTCAGTCGTTCCTGCAGCGCAGCCATTGTTTGAGACGCGAAGCCTTGCTAAAAGGCTCACAGCCACCGAGCAGTCACAAAATTCGATGTGTAGCTTAAATTACCTTGAGGTTGGCAGCTTCCGCCTCGTCACGGCAGTAGAAGATGTGCGAGAGGAAACAGTTCTGGCTCTGCGACCAGGCAACGAAGGCGAAGATATTTGGGTAATCCTCATCGTGCACGCAGTAGTGGATGAACTTGGTCTGGATGTTCTCGTCGTGAAAGCTCTCTGTTGATCGAAAAAGAAAGAAAAACAATGACAAAAAGCAATGGCTAACTACCATCGTCGTCCGATTATGTTAACAGGCTACACATGCGAAACTGTTTGGGTAGCCTTCATCGTACACGCAATAGGCGATGAACTGAATGTTCTCGTTGTGGAACCTCTATGTTGTCAACAAAAATAAAAGACAGGCAATTAAAAATTGAATATGGTCGAAGAATTAAAAGTCCATGTTGTAGATTATGTTAACAGGTCACGCAAGCGAAGCTATCTGGGTAGTCTTAATTCGCCGTACACGATGAACTAAGTTTGTATGTTCTCGTCGTAGAGGCATTCTGTGGTCGAAAAGGAAAGAAAGAATGAATATATGATGCGTCTTCAAATTTGGGAAGACTCGCAGGACCGCGGCATATCTTTGTTCAAACTTTAGGTACATGACTTGTTTTGGTCATAATGTGTGTTACTTTTATTGAAATCCAAACATGAAGGCCCATGACCAGAAATATATTAAATAAATGAAAATAAGCAAAGAAAAATAGGCCTCGTCGGAAACCGAACCCGAGACCTCCGAATTGCTAGAACAGTGCTTAACCATCGAATTATTCACATGTTTCAATACAAAAAAAAACACAAGTTAGTTGTAAATCATCTATTCAGAAAACACGACTTGGAAATGTTACGAGTCTCATTTTTATCTGAATAATAATAGGTATGATGTCACAAGTATAATCAGCTACAGTACATATCAGGAACAAATTAAAAACCCAAAGTAGCCTAATTATGTCTTCTTTTACCAAAATAAATGAAAAAAGGAATGACATGGCTTTAGATGTCAACTTTTAACAGTCCGTTTGAAACGAGGTGTATGGTCAGATTCCGTGATCTATTGATCTAGTTTGGCAGTTTTTTTCTACCAAAAATATCAACCAAAAAATATGCTCCTATACAATCAAATACCGTGATTCCATATTATGACATAAACATGTCATTATAGAGAGAGAGACAAAGAATTATGAATAGAGAATATAGTGGTCAATGAAACGATTTGCGGTCAAGGATGAAACGGGTGAGGCAATTTTGTCCGGGTATTTGGACCTATATGGAACCATTGATCCGAGAAATCGAGGTTAGGTCACTGTTTATTTATGCTTATATTGTGCCATCATCATGTATATATATATGTTTGACCACTTTAGGTCAAATTAAAAATTTAAGCTTATTCGAAGAAATTAATTTTATAATTTTGGTTAGTTCCCTTTGTACCATCCAATAGAATTGTAAATACAACCCGAACAATTCCTTATACTTATATGCACTCATTCGGGTGAAAGTTGGAACTGCCCTTTTTAACTCCAAGAAAACATTATACTGAGTCCCTCAAATATCATAACAACTTTGCTTTTAAATCTGAAAATACAAGCTTTACAAAACCCTATATTCAGTCCCTCAAAACCGTCTCCATTATTTTGTTTTCAATTTCAGTTGAGGGTACAAAATGAACTCTCGCCTTAATATCATTTTGGGTGAAAGAAACATATTCATATTATACAGTACAATAAATCATAATCCATTATCGGACCATAGAATTTAATAGGACAGCTAATCTATAGTAGAACTGTATAAAGAAATTCATAGAATGAAACACAGATATACGAAATATAAACATTACGTCATTGGGGTTTTCTTTTGAAAAGTTTGAGGAGTGTTTGCTTAACAGTTGTCAGATCACGAAAGGCGTTTTCATGGGCGTAGGGGCGAAACAAAATTCAGGGGGCGCTGAGGTTTATTGCCTACATACCATCTTTCCCATTTTCAACTGACAAGCAAAAGAAGAAAAAAAGAAGGTCATCACGATATTTAACCGCCTAAAAATCGCATTCGTTTTTTACTTTCCCGAATAAGACATGACTTTGCCGGAATATGATTTGAATTTGCCCGAATATGATACGAGTTTGACAGAATATGGCATGCTTTTGTCCGAATGTCTGATGCCTTTGCCCGAATACGGCTTCATTTGTTGTTAACTCAAGGGGGGCTGCAGCCCCCGCTAGCTTCTGCGCCTATGGGCGTTTCTTGTTACGCCTTAAACTGTATTTACACATGGACATTGATTCAAGTTTTATTAACACATATTTTGTTTAAAGTAGATATAGAGTCGAGATGAGAAACCGATTTGGCAATAAAACAGTTTGCTATAATTATGTTATTATATTACAATGATATGCGTTACATCTATGCGCGAACTACCTTTGAAACCCGATTGATATTCTTTCATGTATAACAATAATTATTATAACATATCTGTTTTGATATAAGAAAGAGGATGAATTTATCTTTTACATGAATCATACAAATTTACAGAACATAATTTTCTTTTCTTATAGCTGGTAGGAAAACTCGAGTTTCCCTTTTTTTAAATTAAATTGTTTTGTCGTTTAGTCGTTGTTTCATTGTTGTTTTGTGTTTTGTTGTGGTTGATGTAGTTGCGGATGCTGTTCTTGATTGAAATAAAGATATCAGAAATGGACGTGGGCTCGTAAGTTGTTTACGAAATTAAAACCGTTCCGAATATTTCTATTTTATTCTACGACTATTCACAACACCCTTAACCAATCTCTACAACGGACCGGAAATGCATAGTATTATTATTTCTCAAACTAACAGTTCCTTCTGTGTTGTAGATAAAATGGTCTGAATTCGATTGATTTATACTAATACGTGGATCGCTCCGTGTCACTGATACAAAGTATTCACTATAATATCATCATTATCATTCAACATCCCAAATATATTTTTGTATCACATACGACTCTATGATACATGTATTTTTTATAGTTCCAAATAGTTTATGATACAGTTTTCTAAACCGTAGAAAATGTCTATAACTTGTTCATGAATAAAAACAATTTGTATGTGTTCCAATCAGATAGATCAGAATCTCCACCCATTCTATCCATAACAAAATATAAGAATGTTAATTTCCCCTAAGCGAGTAGGCGTGCACCCCACATAAATAATTTTCGCACGGTGAACTACTAACTGAAGTTTGCCCGACACGCCTGCTGCTCCGAAAACAAACTGATTCTTTCAAAACTATTTAGAGCGTTGTAGCAAGGGTTCCAATGGGGCCCATTAGAAGGGGGTGCCTAACGAGGACAAGTTCAGAGGGGTGCACAAAGGGGTGCAAAAAGGGGTGCAATAAAATGGATTCTTTCAAAGCTATTTTGTCTGGCGTAGCAAGGGTTCCAATGGGATTAATTAGAAGGGGTTTGTTTTTTACATAGAACTCTGAGAAATCACAGGGGCTTTAATGATTTTAAAGAGCTCTTTCTGGCACCCGGAGGCAAGATATGCAATGTTTGTAATGTTCATAACCTCATTCTGTTCATTTTCAGTGTGGAAAGATTACCATAAAGGGAATGGTTTGAGGTACGGAGGGGGGGTACCCCCTTATTTTCTCTTCACAGCTTCGCCCTCGAATATGTACTACGCATACACGTGACGTTAATTCTATTATATTATTATAATATGAAAAATGCCCGAGGCCACAAAGTACAAAACCACTGGGTTGAGTAAAATTATATTCACACATATGAATATTATGAATATTCCTAGCATGAAGGAATTTCGTGCATTGTGTGGAGCGATTGTTGCCAAAAAAGCGCGGTATTTCCTTTCAAAGAATAATTCAACACCCACTTTTGATATGGACTCATCACTACATACAGTTTATAATATCTGTACTATAATCTTGTATAAAAACGTAGCAAAGCTACCACCTAATATATCTTAGAGTTGTACACTAAGCGGTGATATTTATATTACACTTCTACATGAAAAAATAATTAAGGGTTAAATGTTTGTTACATTACCTTTGTAAAAAGGCGTGGTATATACATATTAATTAACAAACCTATATGTTACGATTTAATAGCTCTTCCGTTTTTTTCTAAACAACCAAACGTGCTGTATAATGAAAACAGCATGATATTATGCAGTACTTTGCAGGATCATCGTGACATATATTAGTTTGGAAATGTAGCTCTTCTTTTTACATACTGGGATATAAATCAACACTATCAAATCATCCATCTTTGTCTATGATTTTGATATCGTCTTGTATAGAAGTAATTAAGTAAATGTAACATATACAGTACATAATTAGGAATAAATATACATGTATAGAGTGCATCAAAAGGACCCCAAACATGCCAAATAAGCAACCAATTTCCGTTTTATGTGTCGTGGCAAAGAGGGGCTAACTTGGGACCCAGATAGGAAGCCAAAGGCTGATATTTTTGCTAACTATTACTGATAAGTGCATAATTCATGTCACTTCAGGGCCCCATTGAAGAAAGAGTTGCAATCGATTGTACACTAGTTGCAATTAATTGCAAGTCAGAACATGTGACCAAATGCACACATGTTATTGGTTCAAGTGTGCATATTTTCTGACTTGCAATTAATTGAAACTTCACAAACGATCGTTACTCTTTCTGCAACGAGGCCTAAAAGTAACAGAATGCACAAACATGCTTCCTTTCAAAGTTACTTGAGAGGTAGACAGGAAAATCCACCTCGTTATTCTTTAATATTATGACATCATACTATCCACCTCCATGTAGTGGAGAGGGAACAAGATAGTGTAAAGCCCGGCGCAGACAGAGCCGACTCGACGCGATCCGACTGGTTTTCAGTCACGCTAGAGTCAGTTTCGCTCAGTCGGAGCCGATTCAACATGTCGAATCGGCCTCGAATGACCTCCGACTGGCTCTTGACTGGCAAAACCGGAGTCCTGAGGCAACGCATACTGAGTTAATCAGGCTGAAAACCAGTCGGATCGGGTCGAGTCGGCTCTGTCTGCGCCGGGCTTCAGATGATACTGAAACAAGACACAGTCTCAGTGGACCAAACCCTCGGAATATAGACTGCTTTTTCGGTCTACGTAAAGGGGTACTACAGCAAACACCTCAAGTCTGGACTACATCAACAAATGAAACTTCAAGAGGTTTTTAGTCAAATGCGCCCAAGGAAGATAGTGTTTGCGCCGGGGATAAAGTATCTGCAATTGCTCGACCAACATACATATAACGGTGAAATCAAAATACAAATCGTCATGAATAAATGTGTAGTGCATCGTCGGCGTCACAATCAGTCATTTGGCATATCTACGTGGTCATGAGTATGTTTCTACATTCAACTAACCGTCTTGAATAGTAAGTTGTTATCATGGCTAACATTCATGTGTTGCTATAATATAATATATCGCGAAATACAGACATAAGAGAGCATCAACAAATTAAAGTTTCGATAATTTCAAAACGAAAAAGTTGTAATGAACATAATATTGCATCATTAAACCAAAACGCGTCATATTGTCATTATGTTTTTCAAAAGTCAAAGTCACCCATCCTAACGTCAAAAGTGTATTTAAATAAATTTGAAAATCGTAAGACCCAAACATACATTCTTGACCGAATGTTGTCAGCATTATTTATCATATTTAGTGTATTTCTGATCTGATTTTTTTTACACAGATTTTGCCCTTATGTTTGTTGTTTTGGGTGAAATTATTGGGGGCATGTGCCTCCCCCCCCCCCCCGTGCCGCCCCCCCCCCCCCCACGTCGATATGTGACTGGATCGTACCCCCTTGTACCACGCTCATGTAAATCCACAACTAATTCCTGTCGTCCACTACTAGATCCATGGTAATGCTTTAAACTTCGTGTAAAGATGTAAGCATGTAAGTATGTAAGTGGTAGTCCCAAACGAAAACACAACTCTTATATATACTATTTACACAGGGGGTCATTTAGCAGGCCAATCGCTCCGACTTGTTTGAGAAGCTCTTACATATCCTACATAGTCATAGCATACGACATAACGACAAATGGCGAATGTACAGCCGCCATAATTGTGATTGCATGAATATGAAGGGCCCTTGATCAACTATTTCGTTTCATCTACCTTTTTTGGTGATTATAATTCATTTCCCCCAAAATAATTGTCCGTACATTTCGCCGTATATATAGAACTGTATAATCCATGTTCCATTAAACTTTTCTTTATATTTCCACAGCTTATAATCTGCCTTCTTTTCTCCCTTTCTGTACACACTCCCTTCTATATTTGCTGGATTTCTTGTTTTCTCATAATAGTATGTCTCTCTTTCAACTCTTTTCGTTGTAACATAAAAAAATAGGTTGCACAAAACTATACTGGTGAGTTTCAAGACTTTAAAATCAATGTATGTTTGTTGCCCTTTTTTCATTTCTAATCAATGGTATGCTAAATATTCCGATAGACGTGTATTGCAAGGACAAGGACACCACTTTCCCGCCGTGACCTAACTTTACTAATGTATATGTGCTTCATTTAAATTGTGCCCACACTAAACTCTTAAACGAGGAGTCTTTTCTTCCAAATGTTGAGTTCACACCTGGAAAAGGTTACTGCTACACTGTACGATGCGCAGCAATGACATTCGGGTCACGCGACAGTTGATTTCATGTACTAACTATTTCTATGCTACAACATCTAAATTGATAGTAAAGAAGAAAAAAAAACAATGAAATAGAAATATGAAGAAAACAAATAGGAAATTAACATTCCATGGAAGTTAGAAATACATGAATCGACTTTTTTTTTATTGCATGGGAGGGCTGGTCGCAAGCTTACGCGCTCCGTGACATAATTATTTTATGACGCGTGGACACTCATACATTACGCACAGTAAGTACCAATTTAACCCATATACCCATTAATTGAATATTGCTAACTCCTATAATATATTAACCGCTTTTTAAATACCAAATACATAAATTAACACATAAATCAGTCTCTATGCTTGACCTAGCTAACGACCTAAATTAACCAAGACTCCAGAGTCTGATTATGCTTCGTGGACGCAAAAAACAGTGCCAACATGTACCTATTAATATGATCTATAGGCAATACCTCTATGCATTTGTAGTGCTAAATTTAATCCCACACGCTTAACTTAACACATACTGATGTGCCTTTAAGTTTGTCCTTGGATGATGCATGAGCTATTCATTATGTTTAGCTCCAAAGTTTACCATCTATTATCATATTAAAATCAATGCAGTACGCAAGCATACCAATTATTTCATGCATGACAGACACGCCGTGGGAATGCACACTTAACAATAGTTATCCTCAGCGACTTGAAAATGTACTAGAAATGCATTCATCAATTCATTTTTTATTTCATATCAATACATTCCTTTCGCTTTTAGATTTGGAAGATCTTAGACTTAGGCAAATAAATCAGTACGGTTATCTTCAATGCATCTTACATACATCAACACATCGAAAGAACTTTGATAACGTTGGGAAGTCACGCTAATTCATAAAGACAAACAACTTCTTTTTAATACAGGGCAGTAAGTGAGATTTATCAGGCACTGACTTGGTAAAAATTGAAAAAAATGGGAACCTGTCATGGTGTCACTTAGAGCGCCCTAAAAAAAAACTACACGACCAAAATTACTTTTCTTGGTATCGTTTTTCATTGGAAAAGATACCCTATCCAGTGGACATAATCATTTTGTTACCTTATTTTGGGAAGTGCCCCGTTCCGTTTTGTTGGGCCACCCTGTATAAATCACGATTATCCTACTATAAAAAAAACCCTGAAAGATAGATGCTTATCTCTGGGTATGTGTTAACGTCTATTCAAGTGTTTCAATTCCCAGGGTGTTTGCGAACGACCAAATAGGATTAAAGGGATCTAGTAACTTTGTTGACAAGTGCAAAAAGTGATGTGTGGTTAATACAATGTGTATTGGTGTGATCTGATATGTCCAGAAAGTAATGTGTGAAAATGTCAAGTTAACTGGATGTTATTTGGCCGAGAAATGAGCGAAAATGCAATGTGATATTCACTTACTCATTGCACTTACTTTGTACACGATTGAAAAGGTCCCGTAGATAATTTCATAGCCGAACACTTCAATCGTAAATATCTTTTGAACGAAATGGAAATTTGAAAAAACGAAACCTGTCCCATGCTGTTATTGTTAAAACGAATACAACAAGGTATGAGGGAACCGCTAGAATTCCAATTGGATTTTGAGGATTTGGACAATGTTACTAAGTCCCTTTAATACTTTAATAAAATGATATTAGTCATGTAGTTTATGTCTCTATATGGTTTAAATTACATGCATGTTTTGATAGGAATGCACATATGGGTGATGATATTTATATCAAATTGAACATTTGGGGCATGACTTGGAACAAATCGATTTAGTTTCACCCTTGACGTTCAAAGTGAATATAAAACTGCGTGGTCAACGCCCTAAGTGTAAACAGGACCTTTGCTGTGAATAATAAGGTCCATGGTTAGATACACCCATTTGTGCACCCCATGCGGCGTTTAGTTACGGAGATGTGGACCCTCTCACACCTACATGACCTATGCCGAGTTGGGTGTTGGGTTGGTTGACGAGTTGGGTGTCGAGTTAGTTGACGAGTTGGGTGTCGAGTTGGTTGACGAGTTGGGTGTCGAGAAGGGTGACGAGTTTGATGCGAAGTTGAGTGCCAGGTTGGTTGACATGTTGGTAGCCGACTTGAGTGTCGAGATGATTGCCAAGTTGGATGCCAAATTGGGTGATGAATTGGGTGTTGAGTCGGGTGACAATTTGGGTGTCGAGTTCGTTATCAAATTGAGTACCTAGTTGGTTGAGACGTTGGTAGCTGAGTTGGGTGTCGAATTTATTGCCAAGTTAGATGACGAATTTGAAGACGATTTCGGTGTCGAGTTCGTTATACAGTTGAGTGCCTAGTTGGTTGAAATGTTGGTAGCTGACTTGGGTGTCGAGTTGGGTGACGAGTTGCGTGGCCATTTGAGTGTCCGGTTGATTGACTATATAGGTATGGTCATATATGCACAGCTGGTAGACGAGTTGGTTGTCAACTTGGGTGCCGAGATGGGTGTCAGGTTGGGCCATGGTAAAGAGTCGTTGCAGATTTGGTTAGCGAGTTGTGTGACGACTTGATAGACAAATTGGGTGTCGAGAAATTGGGTGGATTGATTGCCTGCCGAGTTGGATGACGACATGGGCGCCAGGTTGGGCCTGTGTAACGAATTGGCTGCCATGTTTGGTGACGATGTGGATACCGAGTAGGGTGACGAGTTGCTGCCGAGTTGGTTGTCGAGTTAATTTCTAGGTTTGGTGGCAAGTTGGGTAACGAGTAATGTGTTGATTTGGGTGACGATTTGGTTGACGAGTAGGGTGCCGAGATAGACACATGTTGGGTGCCGAGTTAGATGACGAGTTTGGCGATGAGTTGTTTATGAGATGGATGACCAGATGGGTGATGAGTTTCCCGAACTTTACTAGCTCGGCAAGAAATATTACATCCACAATCGCATCAGCATAATCGGTATATTTGTTGTGGGAGGTTGTGGGAGGTTGTGGGAGGGGGGTGTGCCCCCTCCCATGGTAGGGAGCTTTTGCATTTTTGGACTTGAAACTGTGCAATTTGTTGCATACCTGGGAAGGAAATTCTGACTTGACGACATGTACTATAATGTGCGTTAGTGCGTCATCATCGTCATGATTCTTAACCAGAAGAGGTTATGATTGATTCATGAAGAAAAACAAAAATGCACCCCCAAAGTAATATTCGCAAAGTGACATATTCAGTTCAAACAGTGCATCAAAAGCATTATTTTATGACAAAACAACATGAACATTGTATTCCAGACGTATACAAGACCGATTCCCGAGGGAGCGAAACGATAACCGAGAGGGGGAAGGGCGATGGGAGGGTGTGATGGTAGGTGGGTGCACGGTAGTTGAAATTATGCAATGTGGTGCATACTTGGGAAGGAAATTTGACTTGACATGAAGTAAAATCTGAGTTTTCTTGTCTAAAGAAATACTCTTTTCTTTCAATCACTGTTATCGAATTAGATAAAAGCCATGATTTAATTTTAATTTTTTTTTTTTGGGGGGGGGGGGGGGGCAAGCGCCCCCCCCCCCCACCAGTACGCCAATGAACGCGCCCTATCTTTGCCGCGGAAAAGAGTGCCGTGTCTGAGTCTTGGCCCCTACATACATTTCAGGGCCTTTAATATATGGGTCAATTCACAAAGTGAATCATACTGTGGAATTTTACTAAGCAAATACGGAGGGGAAAATAGAACTCCTCTGTTTGTGATCTTTTATTCATATTTTCGTCATATACTCCTCGATCTATTGATAATTTTTTTTGTATTCACATTCTACTTTGCCGAAGAATAATAAATCACACACCCATCCTTACAGTTTGTTCGGCCATATGGAACGAAATCGGCTGTGTGATGGCCATACTTGTGATACTGCTGCCAATGCTGTGATAGTGCAAAGTACCACTCCCTTCTACGGCTATTGCGACCTACCATGTATACAAAAAGGGCAGCATTGAACTTATGGCAATTTTTTTTAAACAGCATTTTTATGTATTTGACCCAAAATATTATATACACAAATTACATTTATTGGCGTTCCATGAGCAACAGTCACATTCAGCTTAGTTTATAGTTTAGAAAATGTATATTTTGTCCACACAACACCATGATCACTATTAAGGCTGCAACAAAATTAATGTGCTTGTAATATGTCATGTCATAGCACCTTACACAAAACTTGATTTGATGAAAATAATTGTATATGCACATTCGGATTATATCCTTCAAATTGTAGCAATACCGTTGTTCTTATTTAACTGCAACAAATGTATGAGGATAAAGAACTGTGGCTTGTTTTAGGATGATACTATAAAATATAATATATAAACCAGCATACATGAGTGAAATATCATCACGTACGTAATAAAAGAATCCGCGCATACCTAAGCGGTTGCACATTCAACAATTAAAACTTGAATGAACAACTGATTTTAGATCACCATTGAAAGTTCAAAAGGAAACATTCCATATCTGTGTGTATGTGACAATAATGATGTTGTCAATATTTATGAAACGTAAACTCCATGCATAATCTTTTGCATGAAATTCAATTTTTATCATCAAACCAGCACTTTATGATTGAAGTTACATGTATTCTGATTTAAGTTTATGTTACTATTATTTAACCTGTTTATACATACATATACATGTATTTCGTTAGTATTACTATTAGAGGGATTCACGATCTACAAGCATTGCTGTTTAGTGGATCTCTCCATATCCACAGACGTTATTTGCGACATGATTTTACTTTTAAATGACGTCATATTACCCTAAAATTACATGACTTCGCCCGAATGTAACATAAGTTTGCCCGAATATGATATGACTCATATGAGTTTGCCAGAATACGACATTATCTTGCCCGAATATGACAAGGTTTTTCCTGAATACGACATGGTTTTGCCAGAATATAACTAGTATATGTAACATGGTTTGCCCGAAATTATGGGTGCTTTTTGCCCGAATATGGCCGTTTTCATAACTCCCTATAGGGCTGCAGCCCCCTAGCCCTCCCCCCGCCTCCTACACGTATATGCCTATACTTCATATAACATTGTGTCAAAAGTAATTCCCAATCCCCTATAGCCTATACCCATGTAGTTACCCATTTTCAAAATATGTTTGAACTTTGCACGATCACGTCATTCAGAACAGAACATTCCACAATAATTATATTCACTTAAAAATATGTAAGAACTTTTCAATGAGCTAAAGCCAAAATTAAGTTAAAATTAAAACAATAAACTTAATATTCATATCATATATACTACTGTTTGCACAATAAATGATCAAGCCAATACAAACAATATTTTATAACATTTTAGAACATATATAACTATATTCACTTACAAATATGTAGGAACTTTTCAATGAACTAAAGCCAAAGTTAAGTTAAAATTAAAATAATAAGCTTAATATTCATATCATATACATTGTACACTACTGTCTGCACAATAAATGATCAAGCCAATACAAATAACATTCTACAAAATATACGCTCTTTGAAATACATAAGAAAGGAAAACGTACTATCATATTAAAAAATATATACAACGTATTTAGTTACATACTCGATATTAAGGCTACAGAAAATGCATATACAATGATGTACCACAAAAAAAGTTATATATAATGCACACTTTCATTACGCAAAAAAACCCATTTCACACGTACTCATCAATAGCATTATATCATATATCATAATAAAGTACAGTTCAAGTTGAGAAGACCAAACCATAGCAAAACCATTCCGAGGTTAAAACATTCCATAGAAGTTATGTTTCCCATCGTGACGTCACACCAAGTGTACCTACGCCCTTCCCTTTCTATTCAAGCGCTTGTTTGCATTGGCTTGGTTCGTTTCCCCGCCGCGGTTTTAATAATTCAATGGCCAATGTTTGGTTTTGCTCATTTTCTCCCTTTTAAATGGACTGCGAGCTTTTCATACATTTATAGCACTATAGAATCATAATTCAATATGTATTAGGGCGTTGTCACCACTTTTTTTGCACAGCCGGGTAACGCGGGGCCGCGTTATTTGTATAAAATTCTATATTTTATCTGCATGATCTGTGTCTATTTTTTTAAAATCATGATGTCAAAGAATGTCAAACTGGTAATAAAACTTGTATGTTATTCTATACAAGGATTTAATGTGATATTGTATCATTCTTGACCGAGATTCAAGACCCTCTCATAAACTTGCTAAATTTGAATACTGATGCATCAAGATCTGTCACGTAATATTTATGATTTTATTCATTTTGGGACGAAATTATATTAGCGACCAATATTTCAGAAACCTTAATATTACTTACATTAACGTTAGTACATAGATATACATGTAGGTAATATGAGTTATCATAACTGGTTGCCTAGGCAAAATGATATGATTAATCATTGTTTAGAACAAGTAGATGTCAGACTTGACAAGGGACAGTCTGCTTAAAGTATTAAACAAATATCGAAACAAATACGTATTGTTCTGAGTGACGCATTCAAACAAAAGACACATGTTTAAACAAGATAAAAGTGCGTCATGTGATGTTTGCAAAGTGAACTTGAATGACAAAATCGACGAGCAACAATGCGTTCAGCTAAGACAAACCTGACCGTGAATTCCTTAATTCTTGTTCATATCGGCGACTATAAGAAGAGATAGTGCCACTTTATTCAAATTAAAGATTTGAAGAAAGAGCATTTCCATTTAACAACCACAACACGTTTGTTCTTATGAGTCATTTTAATGTATTGTTAAAAATCATTGTATTATGTGTGTACTATAGAATTTGATATTTATACACATCCATTATTTTATTTTATTATTATTTCATATTTTTCTCGCTTTGTAATCTGTGTTTTAATATATTTTATGATCATCTTTATTTATCTGTTTTTAAATATTTATTTCTCTTTCATCTATCTATATATCAATATATCTATCTATCTATCTATCTATATATCCGTACTATCTATCTATCTATATACCTATCTACCAATATATATCTATATATCTATCTATCTATCTATTTACCTATTTATCTATATATCCATCTATTTAAAGTAACATAATATTCTGTATATGTTTTTACTTCTCTAGATAATAATAGATAAACTCTCCCTACATATTCCCAAAGATCAGTCGGTGTATAAGGGCTTCTTTAGATTCCAAAAGGTATTAGGAATTGTCAAAAGGTATTAGCAATTGTCAAATGCTATTAGCAATTGTCATGAGATGTATAATGTATTGCGTAAGTAGAACACAAAGCCCTTGAAGCCGAATCATTGCAGTTTTCTTCCTAGATTCAACTTTTGTAATTTCTTTTATATTTGATCACCCTTTGTTATTTCCTTTATAGTCGGTTACTTGTGTAATTACGGGAGCGAATTACACAGTGGCGGATTGTGCTCTCGCTTAAAGGGGCCCTGCAACCCAAATGCATGTTGACCTCTGTTCATCTGTATTAGTGTACACATTCAATATTTGTAAACGGTTTGACCCAAATATGTTTTGTATATTTGTAAACATTTTATCATTCATTTGTCTTCATGTTGCTAAGCCCCACCTCCTAAAAAAACGTCCAGAGCAAATTCTATTGTTGACCTGTAGTGGCATCATTTGTCAATCACTGGTCAGCTTGTGATTAGGCTAATCACAATAGCATCACACGGTTGAATAGAATACCAACTCACACAACTTCAATTACAATAGCTGTTGCTATGTCAGAAGAAAAGCACTGTCTAAGCTATTGCATGGAGGTATGCAGGGCATGCTTTTGTGTGGATGTTCTTGTTGTACTTTCATCTTTTGTTAATCTCATGGTAGCTGACCAGTGATTGACAAATGATGTCACTGCAGGTAAACAATAGAATTTGCTCTGGACGTTTTTTTAGGAGGTGGGGCTTAGCAACATGAAGACAAATAAATGATAAAATGTTTTAAAATATACAAAACATATTTGGGTCAAACCGATTAAAAATATTGAATGTGTTCACTAATACAGATGAACAGAGGTCAACATGCATTTGGGTTGCAGGGCCCCTTTAAACGGTATTTCTTGTGTTTTTCTAGCGTCATCTGGTCGTTCGGGATATAGATAATTATTAAAGTCATCCATCAACTTCACAAAATTTGTCCCAAATGGAAATTTTTGACTTCAATCATGCATCAATATCCTCGTATAAGATCATTTTGAATGAAATGTGAAAGTTTCATAGAAAAAGAAAAATGTTTACTCATGTGAAAGCTCCAAGTGATTTCGGTTGTGTTTGACAAAGTGTAATGTATCACTTTAACATCTAATGCCACCCGTGTACACCCTTGTATAAGACGATATCAAATGTTGTGTTATTTAGCTAATACAGATGTTTAATACTAATGGTTAAGTGTTTAGATTCATATAGAACATTCCTTGTGCGAGACATACCGTGATGAGTATAACTGAACATAACACACGATATCTTAAAATGTTTTAACAGTATTTGACATAACGTCACTATTATTAATTTAGGGCGTTTTGCGTTCTGTATAATATGTTCTTTATCCAAATATATGTATGTGTTTCGTGCAGCTTTCATATGATTAGTGTATATTTCTAGAATATTCATTGTTCGATAAAAAAAAAAACTATAATGGCGACACTATAGAACAACAGAACTTGCATTAACAAGAGGGTGGTCAGTTTTATTTATTTAATGACATCACTGTGCTTCATCATCGTTGGAAGTGTAGATTCCAAGAAAGTCCCTCCTAAGAGAATGTCTGGATTGTTTGATGTATTTGCGAAATGTGTACTTAGGGTGGAGAAAACTACCTATTACAAAAGGGAGAGGCAACAACAACGATGATGTCGACGACGACGATGAAGATGGGTATTACGTTAGGGTAATAATCTGTGTTATCAATATACATGTATACGTATATATATACATGTGTATTATTGTCATGATTGTTTAATTACATTTTTACCAATAATTACTTTTTATCGTGTTATCATTTTAAATAGATAAATTAATTAAATATTAGTTATTCTATTTCAGATAACATTCTCACTTTTAAAACTTCCATTTTGATGTAATGCCATACAAGTAATAATATTTCTGTTTCACAGACTGAGACACCTGGAATATATTTGCACGAAAAGCTTCTGTTATGAGAGGCAACATTATTATGAGCAAACCGTCTGTGTTGACATTATTCTAGTTTCTTTATTTTTCGATATAAAGTGGAGATAAAGTTCAAGCCAACCAAGAGTAAATCAAAACAATTGACGATCTGGAAAACAAATGGAACACTTCCATGATCATGGTGTTCCAGGGGTAGCCCGGGTGGAAGGGGGGGGGGGGTATGGGAGGGCGTGATGGTTCCCCATGAAGGGGCACCATAAATTAAAATTAGCTGGATCAAGTTCCAGCCAACATAAGTATATAGAGTCAATCTAGACAAGCGAAAACCTGAAATAAAACAGAACACTTCCGTGATCCATCCATGGGGTAACTCGAACAGTGCGAAGAGGTGGAGGTTGGGGGGGGGGGGGGGGGGGGGGGGGGGCATGAAGGTGTCCCCATGAAAGGGCACCATAAATTTATATTCGCATCAAGTTATAATATCTCTTTATCTTTAGGCTCACGTGTGGGGGTGGGGAACGGGTGGAAATGATTTTCACTGAATAGGAAGGTGGGGGGGGGGGGGGGGCAACCCCCCCCCCCTCATAGTTATATCTATCACTGGCTTTCATATTATTCTGTTCGACATACATGATTGTATTAAAGGGTACCACCACCCACAAATAATAATAATTTGTGTTGCTGAGAGAGCGACATTTTTAGCGGGAAAAACGTGTGAGTTTTGCTCGTTCTTGATTATTCTTATTATATATTTGCCTCTCTTCCTCTCTCCCTCTAAATGTCTCTATCCATATTTCTTATTAGCTCTTTCGGGATTAAGTTTTGTTCACAGATGTGATATTTCATTTTATACGGACAGTTTTCCCAAAACTTTTTAATACCTCTAAGTTCTATTCCATCTTTATCTCTCTTCAAATCTCTCTACTGCCCTTTATTCCTCTCTCCTCCTTTCACAGACTCTTATTATTTCGTTTAGTTCGATTTCATATTTTAATTGTATGCTGAGATTTCTCTTTTGGGCGATTTCCCTCCGTTTCCCCTGTTGACATAATATATTGTTCTATTGTAGGAAGAACAAACAACCCATAACTGTATAACAAAATACAAGGTGAAGTATATGGGGAACTATATATGTAGTTCGAGTGAATGATATATTGTATTTTATATGTGTTTTTTTGTGGTAATGAACTTAACAGGCTTCATTACTTCACACGGTATCAACCATCCCTCATGAGTAATACTGATTGTTGTAATAATGCTGCGGAATATTGTAAACTAAAAATTAGTTTCATTTTAATCTGTTTATGATAATTTATCCACATTTTTTGCCACCCCCATGAATGATTTAGACACTACATAGGTGTATCAATTTATATATTAATAACAACTTGATTACTATTCAGGCATTCAGCGCACATAATTCTGATAAAATCGCACATTGTAATTGTCGTGCAATATCAGGAAAAGTACAACGTGTTAAAGGTTTCGCTGCTTTTCTCCAGTATACGAAAAAGTAAAGCAAAATATTATTATAAACCCCCTTTTCCAACCTGTGAAATATGTATTGATAATCATCACTTTTCAATAATTTAACATTATCTATATTTTAGCGAAGTCCAAATGTATGGATAATTAAGCAATCTACTTTAAGAACTTGGAAATATGACATGGAATTATTGTCATTTGAAATTGAATGTATTCCGTGACTTCTGACGATGATGACCACATATTTATGCGTGTGAAATGTGAATTATCTATAGCGAACCATTGTGCCCTTCAAGACGCGCAGCCCCATGCATCCACATCGATGTTTGCTCTGTAAATATATACGATCCCCTTTAGTCAACATCGGGCAATAAAATTCACGTCGTCTCTCTTGTTAAAAAAGGGAAGAGAAACAAACTTTCCCATTTTCATGTTCCAAATTCCAATCTTTAATGATCGTGGTATATAATCTATTATCTTTATCTCCATGTATATACACTTGTAATTTTATTTACCAATTTAAAAACGTTTTCACATATTATGCTATTGAATACAAACCATAACTAATGTGTCGTTCATGTAATATGTAAACGAACGTTTTAGGGGTAGGTCGTATATTGATCGCAAACAAGACAGTGTACAGTCATGTACATGTCAATGCTATTATAATCAAATTTTGTTAGTCATTTTCTCATACAATGACATGGGTCTAGCAGATTTTACTTAACATTTTGACATAATGTCGTGATTTTACCCCGATTTTACATCTACATTGTTGCAATTCTGTTTGAAAAACAGCTTGTAGTTGACAAGGGCAATCCATCCCATGAGTGGAGAATAAATTAATAAATAATAAAACAAAATAATAACAAATATTGTCAATTAATGCAGCTGAAAAGAGTGTATGACTAGAACTTTAATTGTTGCTTCGTTTTTGCAATGTACAATTTGTTATACCAACTTGTACCTTATACAAAAATAATCGAATTAGTTTCGCCGGAATCGCATGACTTTATCATACACATATGACGTGGTCACGTGGGTATGCAATCTATTCGTATGTGAAGTGCACGCTCTACTCTCTCGGGAGCAATTAATTCTGGCAGCCATGTATGACGCACATGGTGGTATATATAATTCATAAGTATTCCGTTTTAATTATACCAGGCTACTATTTCAAACCCGAGCATGGTGGCATAGCGGTTAGAGTGCCCGCTGCATGCACGTGAGGTCCCGGGATCGAACCCAGACCGAGTCATACCAAAGACTTTAAAAATGGTACCTTCTGCCTTCTAGCCAGGCGCTCGGTATTTATAGAATGGAGAAGGGAAAATTAAATACACGGAGTTACCAGTGGACTGGTCCCCTTCTGTAACTTTCACTACACAGTATAGACATGTGGCCTAGGGCTAATGAATCGGAAATATGCGCCGCCTTATACATGTATGTGCCAAATTGGCACGGGAATGACTTAAACTTTTTAACTATCGGTAACTATTTCAGAACTTGTGTTTAGTTAATTGAGCAAATGAGGGCAACGTATCTTTCCAAGGGAGACACGTGTTGGGTTACGCTTCGAACCCTCGACCTACACATTGGAAGACGAATCAATAAACCACAGCACTCCCAAATTACTCTCAAATATGAATTTATTTATTAAAAACATGGCCTCCAATATTACATGAAGCATGACAGGTGTGGTTCCATTATAACAATAATTAAGTGTCCTTTCTTTCAGATTATTAGCACGACATGGCCATGCAAATGACGCATTCAAGCCACAAAACAAACAATGGACATAATTATTATGGGATACTATTAACTATTTACATTAATTAGTCTAGGAAAATTCCTCCAATAATCCTAACTGTATATGTTATTGTTTCGGGGAATATTAATAATATAATTATAATATGCTATTTTTGCTTCGAAAAAGTTTCTTATTCATCTATTTGTAAAAAGAAAATATATCTAACCTGTTGTTACCCTTTGTTACTGAAATTTACATATATATTTTCAAGTTACCATGATTAAAGGAGGGGAAAATGAGGCATACTACTTCTACATTATTAAAAGCCTATAGGCCAAAAGCCATGTTTAATTATCGATTACAGTAGATTAACATGATTAAGACACGTTATACCGGTGAACATAATGAGCATTGGTATTTTCTTTTCTTCTGCCGTTACAAAACATAATATTGAAGGTGTCATATAAAACTCATGAATATTGACAGAGATTAATGATACAACATGTACACGTGCAGTGTGTAGTGTGTATACCCCTCAAACTACCTAAAACTCTCTAAATGTGTATGCTATAATAAACCTATTACTGTATATTGATTACACTAAATAAAGAGTTAAAGACGAAAAATCATCAATACTTAGATGCAAATTCGCAGATTGGCAGTTAAACACTGTCAACACAGGCGAGTCAATACTAAGAATCGTGTTAATTGTTTCCAGGAGGAAAAGAAAAATCAATATTGGGACCATCAAAATCGATGACGGTGTATTGTACTTTGATTATGAGTTTGCACCATTATTGGGGGAGAAACATTATGATCAACTGCCATCTTTATATTGGTAATACGATTGCAACAAGGTATGAGAAAACCACTATAGTTCTAATTAATATTTGTGGATTTGGACAATGTTACTATATAGACCTGTTTAACGTGGTGTGGAAAGATTGTAGAACGTGCCGTTTCTAATCAGTTACATGTAGGTCCCGAGTTCGAATCCAGTTGTATGTCCATTGCTTTTACCCTTCATCAATAATTACTCGAATATTGCTGCTCTCTGTACCAATGTGTATATTTAAAAGTGGGGCCTCGTTGGGTGTTTCACAAAGATTCCAAGTTGAACATAACTCTAAATTGGACCTAACAGATATGGAAAGCCGCCAGTTTCTTTGAAACAAATTGTTGATACAGTTATTTTTTAAAAGGCATATATTTTGACTAAAATCAGTAATATTTGTTATTATCAAGGAGCCTTGCAGCTATTGATATAATTGTTTGTTGCAAGTCTCAAATACTTGCATTAGATTACTTTTGAATATGTTGTATTCCAAGGCTACAAATGGCCTACAATAATTTCAAGTTCAACATCTTTGTGAAACATCCCGATATAATTATAGTGATGATGGAAAAAAGGGAAGCAAATAAAATATGGTAAACATAATTTAACATTC
This sequence comes from Echinarachnius parma, assembly GCA_037951105.1. NCBI lineage: Eukaryota > Metazoa > Echinodermata > Echinoidea > Clypeasteroida > Echinarachniidae > Echinarachnius > Echinarachnius parma. The sequence goes on from JBAMJV010007450.1 coordinate 58,926, forward strand.
ACATTTTGTATGCGTTATGTCATACATATTTCTTAGGAAAGAGCCGATTAATACAGCAACAAAAATACCACAAGAATGTCTATCAATTGTTTTCTTTTTAGTTCCGCCTTCGACTAGTGCTGATGTTAAAACAAAACGACACTGGGCATAACATACTGGTGCTATAATATGCTTTGGTATTTGATGCATGACAGTAACAATGAATATATACTGCTAATAATGATTAGCATAATAATGATGATAATGATAATACTAATGTTTAATATAACATAACAAACAACGACAATAGTAATAATCATTTATATTAATATTAATAATATTAGTGCTAAGAATACTACGAATAATATCATATCACTTGTAGGCCTATAATAATATTAAGAATGAAAATATACCCGCTTTGCATACATGCGGCGCCACCTAAAATAGAGAAAATGATATACATTAAGTAGCAGAAGACCAGAAAATATGTAATTTATAATGTGTGAACGTTTTGCCGTACATGTACATGTGCATATATTTCTTAATGTTTGTCTATCTGTTTTTATGTTCACATATAAGATATTTGGGTATATTCAAACACACTCCAACTACGCCACTGAATGAAGCTAAAACACACCTTGAAAACATTGTGGGTACATGTACGACTATGATGTGGGCAGGTGTTGATCTTGATTACTGTGATAATGGATGTGATTATGCCTGGTGCATGGGATGATGGTTATTATATTATTAATGGGGATGTCAAATGTAAGGAAAAAATACCGTGAAAGCATGGGGCTAAAAGCATGCGTGAATAGTGTGTGTCTGTGTCTCTATAATGTATATCAATTTTGTCAGCATCCATGAAGCAATTATTATACCGGTGACCAGTTATACAGTTATGAGAATTTAGGCCAATATGTTAATGATGATGACGATGATGATAACGATGGTGCTTAAAGTTAGTAATTATGTTGATGATGGTGATGAAGATGACGTCGTTGATGATCAGGTGGTGGTGATGGTGATGATGATGACTATGATGATAGTGATGATGATGTACATTAAATGTTATTTTGTATGAAATGTATCAAATCATTATGACAAGTATGGTTTCATAACATTGTATGTGTAGAGGCACTATGACTATATGTTAATTGAAAATAGTATCCCTTCATTATTAATTATAATCATTATACTATTGTTATCAGTTTCACCGTCGTTAGTACGTCGTCTATAATCATTAATGTAATGGTTGGTATAGTTGTTAGTGTTATTATTAATATCATCATTATCATCGCCATCAGCAGCAGCAGCAGCAGCGGCATTAGTATAATTAATTGTAAGAAGAATTTGTATTTATTATAAAGGTTTTATAATTTGCACCCAAACGGAAAACATACCCAGTTCCCGGATGATAACTTCTGTGGATGATACGGCGATGGAGTATTTCCTGGGCTTATTTCTCGAGTACTTATACTCGTTGATAACACGTCGGACCTCGTTTAGGACCTGTTGAGGAGAAGGTTCATCTGGACCCATTTTCCGCGAGGCCAGGAACCGGACTTGATGGACATTACCACCGTTCCTCTGTCTTGGCCCGTAGTCGCCATAATCCCCGTCGTAGTCCATCGCGCCTGGGTCTGGATTGTCTTTCGCCGGGACCAAAATCAAACCAGAAACTTACAACAAAAAAAACACTTAATCTTAGATAATTATGGTCCAGTTGTATACTGTTTATATCACGCAAAATGTCCGTGTATTATTTCCTCTTTTGGCGTCGAACTCTCCAAAAAGTGGTTAGTAATGGCGTGGAAAGGCGCGTCAACAAGATAGAAGTCTAAACCTATGGTGCATTTCACTGAAGCAGCCCTTCTATTGTTGGTTCTAAAATAATATGATCACGGGTACAGATACATCCCTCGCATTTAGAAAACGTGCCGGGAAAAAGAAGGAAAAAAAACAGACTAGAAAAGTTTACGCCCTAATCTCGATGCTTGAGCGATGACGTCATGACTGGTATAGCGGGGCGCCACCAAAAAAACACACACCCACTACTTTACTGTGTGTGGTGGTATTCACTCAAACACGAACACACGCAATCCAGGTAGTTGTTACCTATTGGCACTTTTTGTGCATGTGTGTGCAAACGATTGTGTGTAATGGGACCTAAAGCTGCGCAGCACACACACACGCGGACGAGAAAGAAAAAAATGGGTACCTTTTGAGCCGCTTTCGCATTACACTTTGCTATAGTACATTGTGTGACCCCTTTTCAGTACAGAACGCCAGATCAGAAAGAAAAAAAATCCTTTTATATCAGAGGCGCACCAATATTACAATACCTGGCTCACGGTTCAAGGAACAAACTGAAGTACACAGAAGCCAGCCCACCTATTAGTTTTTGTCTGATGGTACGGCCTTTTCACATGCAAATCGAAAGAGATTATTGTTCATTATGGTGTGTGCTGGATTCGGTTTTTAGTGGCGGTGCATGAGGTTATGATCATTATTATGGCTTCAATGACAATTCAGCCTTCAGGGCCTGGAAAAGATTCGTTCCTTTTACGAATATTAACTAACAAAAATGCATATGTATTTCAGACTGATCTCGGTCGAGTTCAGGGGAATTCATGCAGTATAAAGCTCGGTGGATCCGCCCATTCAATGGCCCGCTTTGGGGATAGTACAGCTCTGGTCAAACTTAATTTAAGTAATTAAAACTTGTAAGAAAGCATAAACAATTAATAGCTATAACTCAACCATGAGTGAATGGTATACAAACATATGAATGGCGCAGTTAGAAAGCTGGGACCCGTTTCATGAAAGGGTCTTAGTTAAGACCGTCTTAACTGTCACGTCTTTGATATTCAGTGGCGGATCCAGGGGGGGGGGGGGGGGGGTTATGGGGTTTAACCCCCCCCCCCCCCCCCCCCCCCTTGGGCTGCCAAGTGAAAATGTATTAGTGAAAAAAGTGGAAAAAAAAGTGAAAAAAAAATCACTTACGGGGGTTCAAAATAGCAAAGAAAATTCGCCGCTTCGCGGCTCATGAACGATGCTCCGCATCGCTAGATCGTCATTGAGTCAACCCCCCCCCCCCCCCTTAGCAAAAAGCTAGATCCGCCCCTGATATTAAACTTCCAACCTTGTCCTTTGTGATCGGAACAAACGCCATCTGTAGGTCCGTAAATGAGTCACAGTCACGTGACAGTTAAGACCGTCTTAACTAAGACCCTTCCGTGAAACGGACCCCTGTTTTCCGCACTGAAAAGGGGGCGCCCTCTAGTCATGAAAGTTTCAACTTTCTATTTCTTATCAAAATTGTCAATGTGACGTTCTGTTGAAATAATGATTCAATAGAGAGATCATCAAAAACAATTTAAAAGCCACTTTGGTATATTTTCGAAAATGTGAAGTCATTATAATACAAATATTTGTATTATTGTATTACTGTGTAAATGTTGGAGCCCAACCTTTATTCCAAACATCAATAATTATGGATATTTCAACTGTTTCTGAACCGATTTTGATAAAAAAAAATAAAAAAACAAGAAGAAGTTTATTTTGTCATGTACGTGCTTTGTGAAATGTTACACTTAGTTTTTAATTCTCCACAAATAAATTATTTCGTGAAGTTGCACCTAAACTAAAACTTTACTATCCCTTTAAAGGAGTAGCTCAGTTTTATTTTAATTTTCAAGTAAAGTTTTAAGTATTGATACGTACATTTTGGTTAAAGGGATAGCTCAGTTTTGGTTTAGAGGGCGCTTCGAGAAATACTTTGAGAGGGGAGGTAATGACAAACTAAGTGTTAAGTTTTAAGGAGCACACGATTTAAAAGACAGAATCAACTTTGTTTGATGAAAAGCGGTTCAGAACCAGCTGTACCATTATATATCCCATCGGAATGGATGTTGCCGGTGTGATAGGGATAAGTGTCAAGCTAGGGATAATTGGCAGTGACGCCATTCGGACAGTTTAAAAATTATATTTTTGTCCGTTTTCGAGCCTTCATACACATACACACTCAAACACAAACATACACACATACACACGGACAATCAATTCACTAATACTACACACTTAGCTCATTCATGACGTCACACTGACGCGGATGACGTCACTCATACAATATAAACGTTTTTTTGTGTAAATTCAATACAAATGAACTTGAATAAATAAACATTGAACTAATATGCCACGAAACGTTGCTTTTACACGTGACACACACACAAACACATTTACAGAGTGATTTTAAAAGAAATCCCTTGATTAAATTTGCCCTCGACACATGGACGCTTATCCCTGCCACACCGGACCAACTTTTATTCATTAATTTACGAAAATATCTTTTAAAAAACCTATACATATTTTTGAAAATATGATAAAATCGTTTTTTAACTTGTTTTCTATGATCTTTTTCATTATCTCACAAACAAAATTGTGCAGCGCCCTCTATACCAAAACTGAACTACCTCTTTAAGATGGATTTTCAGCTGTTTCTGAACCGATTTTGATCAAATAAAGTTGATTATGTCATTAAAAGTGTGTGCTCTTTCAAATATAACACTCGTTTTGTCATTACCTCATGAAACAAATAGTTCTTGAAGCGCCCTCTATACAAAAACTGAACTATCCATTTAACCCAAATAAATTGATATTTGGTTTGTGAATTTCAAGTATGTAGGCCTTCAAACACGAAATACGATAATGGGTTTGCAGATGATTAGACTAATTAAACGGTCGCAGCGACCGTTTATCATTTCGTGCTCTAACAATCAGAATAATTCCACCAAAATATATTTCCAAGTCATTATCTTCCCAGACTAATTATTAATGGGATAGTATACAGTTTTTGGTCAAACTAAATTTTAGTAACCAAAACCTGCACCATAACTTTGCAAGTTATAACCTCACAATGCTCGAAACGTATAAAAACAAAATACAAAAACTAAGTAAACAAAAAAAGAAAAAAAGATTTCATTAAAAAAGAACCGTTAAAACTCAAGAGGGCGCTCTCTAAAAACTAATTGGTTTGAACCATTTAAAATTTAAAAAATTGTGCATGTGATGTTTTGTTAAAATAATGATTAAATATAGGTCATCAACAACTATCTAAAAACCTATCTTGACAATTTTTGAAAAAAAGTGTAAGCATTTTTTATATTTGTTCAAAAGTATCGAATAAATCTGTGGATTCCCGAATGGATATATTTATTGATATTCCAGCTGTTTCTGAACCGATTTTGATAAAATAAAGTTTATTCTGTCATTCAAATTGTATGCTCTTTCAAATTTGACACTCGGTTTTTCATTACCTCACAACAAATTATTTCATGCAGCGCCTTTAAATGTTTTTTGTTTGTTTCTTTGATATAAGACAATAATCTCGCAATTTGTTAAAAATGTTGGCTTGCGAAATGTGTATCTTTAACTGTATGACCGAAAACAAATCTTCATTGGAACATTTCATTTCATTTCAAAGATAATATTTTATGCAATTAATATACGAGTTACAACAAAAATAGATTATTATATAAAACACAAATTATATGCATGTAAATGTTGGTATGCAACAAAAACATAATATAGAAGAAAAGATACTTATAAATGAGTTAAAGGGAATAGGCTGGAGCCAATACGTGTATAAACAAAAACAAACAGGTCGCCGATATAATATAACAGACGGTCAACCGAGCTAAAATATAATGAGTTGTACATATTCAATTTGGCAAAGTAATCAAGAGTGGGGCCATGATACTCAAATAGTGTATATTTCAAATAAATATATATAATGTCAGTTCAATTAAAAAATTATAAGATTAGCATGTAAAACAACACAAGTCTCAAGTAAAGCTAGTACAGAGAGGATAATAGCCACGAGGGAGAGAGATAGCAATGATGTCATAAATATCACACATAATTATGATTTGACATAAAAATACAAAAATAAGGGGAAAACCGTGTGAAAAAAGAAAAAAATGTATAAGGTGTGCCGCCGAATTTGTTTAAATAATAGTTCACGTGCCCACCAATCAGTCCGACCGCGCTAAACCACTGATTTGCACTTCATATAATAATTAGGGGAATTTGTACCTCAGTCACATTTTCATGGAGGAAGTCAGATGCGTGATGGAAGGTGAATACTAGTATAGTGGCCACCTATCTATAACAGCCAACCTGCTTACAGTGGCCATCAAAAGAGTTCCCCTCGGGGAGAAAAACGATAAGAAACTTGCCTTTAAACTGTCTACGGAATAATTTAAGCCATGTACAAAGTAAGTGCACTGAGTTAGTGAATATCACTTCGCATTTTTGCTAATTTCTTGGCCCAAAAACATCCAATTAACGTGAATTTTTCACACATTACTTTGTGGACATATCAGATATGTGCACGAATACACTTTTTTGTAATCACTCATCACTTTTTGCATTTGTCAACAAAGTTACTAAATCCCTTTAATATCCAGACAAATTGGATCTCATTATTTGGACAAGTTGTACGAACCTTGTATTCGTGCACTTTGCACCTATTATGTACCTCATTACTAATATTTAACTCTCACCTTAATTATGGCTGCTAGCAAATTTCACCTATTTAATTCGGACAAGTACCTTATATTTGGGCAACTCGCACCCATATTCTGTCAAATGTCACCTATAACTCGGGCAAGTAGGCCTTCCTAATATTCGGGCAACTCTCACCCCTATAAACTGGCAAATTTCACAGGTATAATTCGGGGAAGTAGGCCTACCTGATATTCGGGCAACCCGCACCTTTATATATATTCGGGCAAATTTCACCCGTATAATTCGGACAATACCTGAAATTCGCGTACCTTATAATGTACATCTCGATCACATTCTCACAAATGGCACGTCATAATTATTCGGCCATTGAAGAAAATGATCAAATATTCGGACCAGATACTATACATTCTATAACTCCCGTAATACTGACAAATTGTACTCTTACGCTCATGCCTTTTCACGCCCAGTTTCCCAGCATGTGAAAATAAATATAGAAAAGAGAACTATTCAATAGAGCAAATCACAGATTATCAACGAGTACAATCATTTGGAAATTTACTAAACTTGGGTTTGCCGCATGCATGCATGCATGGCTAATTCACAAATAAAACACGATAAAATGGGTGTGACATGCAAAAATAAATATGTATACACGTCACAAACGTCCTCATACTTCGAGCAGATACACATTATGCGTTCACCTTAGAGATATCAAACATAGCAAACATAGACTTTATTAACACTTTTTTCCTCTAAGTAGAACTTTTAGAACATTTTGTTATTTTTGCCTCAGTGACTGATACAGATTCTGCTATTATGATGATCGAAAGATCATGGTTCTCCATTGATCCCCATAATAATTATAACATAAATTTGTTAATACATTTTAAATTGTTCATGTACATGTGATTCGT
>JBAMJV010007451.1:0-2500 GCA_037951105.1 Echinarachnius parma
CCCCGAATAGATCCAATGATAGAGTCGATGTCAACATAGTCAGTCACGCGTCAGATGCTTGGACAACGAGCTCGGCAGAATGTGGTAGGCATACATCTGAAAACGTTGTTAGTAGTATCTATATAAACTGTGTAATGCCAGATTGCATGAAATGGCTATGTGAGGATTCATACGGGGTACTTTACTCTAGTACTAGGGAGACCAGTATTACAGAAGGGGCAACATTTCAAATAATGTAGATAAACCTATCGCAAAAGATTGTAAATGATGAGCTATTTACCATTTTGGTTAGTTTCTACTGGAATACACGAATTTACCCAACAGTAAACATATTATTGTGAGTTTCATATTTTGTCCCTTTCCCTTTTTTTAAACCTAACTATTGGTCGACGATTATTTTATTTGATACATGCACGGTATTTTTTTTTCCAGCTACTACACAATGTTGGACCAACTACCCGAATTCTAATTGCGGCGCTCTCTGTTGCAACTTTCATACTTCTACTGATATTCATCCGATGGGCTCATCTGAAGCGACAAAGACATCTACATGATTTGAATCAGAGGGTGGGTAACCATACAATTGCAGATTACCGAGAAGGAGATAACGATAAAGCAACATACATGCCTATGTTTGAAGGGCAATCTCCAGCAAATGAAGCCCCGAAAAGCCTGAAATCAAAGTCTGAAGAACCGGTTTCAGATCCGGTAAGAGGATTTGACGAAGGAGTGTACCTCTTTCCACTAACGGAAGAGAAAGAGCTTGTGAAGATGGCTCAGAAGTCTTCAAAGGTTTCCGCGAATCTCACCACCTGTACGATTCTCGAAGGAAGCAGCCGCCGTCCCGATGAACCTGACGACCCGGAACCACCATATTTACGAAGCTCCAAGCGAAATGGAGACCCATGCCTAAGAAAGAAGGCTTGCTCCTTACTTCTCACAATCATGAGGGTTCAGTCGAGTTTGCATGTGATTCGCTTTGCCACACATCTTGTTGCGAGGTGAATGATCATGGCATAGGCATAGGAGCGGGGGGGGGGGGGGGTGGGGGGGGGGGGCTGCAGCCTGCAGCCCTCCCATCTGCCCATGAGTTCTTTAAAACGGCCACGTTTTGCCAAAACGCACCTGAAATTCGGGCAAAATCTAATTATATATGAGGAAAATCATGTTTTATGAGGGCAATGTCATGCTAATTTCGGGCAAAGCCATCTCATATACGATAGCGAGCGCAAGCATCTAGAAATGTACATGATCAATACATCAAAACGAGTTATTGACACATTATTGGGTAGAATTGTGTTGTTGTAGAGGAATTAATAATAATAATAATAATAATGATATAATGTATAGGCTTTAGTTCATTTATATTTGGACAAAGCTCTATTTTTGCCATATTACTGACGCGCTGGCAAGACGTGTTGTCAGTAGGGGGAGCAAATGATGTCCTCCCCAACCGGTGTACTGAGGGGGGGAGGGGGGGGGGTGGGCGGAGAGGGGGCATTTTGACCCCCCTTAAATCTCGCCCGTGAAACGGCAGATCGATCCGCGAACATTTTGTACGCATGTCAAGTGAAGTCTATATAATACGATGGTCATTTAAATTTTTCAAACAAATCACTAATTTGCATAGTTATGATAATTAATGCAAATAAGGTCATACAATTCATTATTTTACCCTTAAAATCATTAATGTTCTTGCCAATTAATAAACATTGGTTTTCACTACATACATTCTGTAGACTATTTGGAATAATAAAACAACAACAACATTTGGAAGAGCCAGGTTATTTTGTTATGTTTTCTATTGTTTTGATAATTTCTTTGTTTTTTTTAACTTATGTATGCAGCGCCCTCTATACCAAAACTGAACTACCCCTTTAAACTCTTGATGGGCTATGCTTATTTATGAAAATTAAGAAAAACAAAAAAAACACTGTTTAGATAGTGGTAAGTGTATGTTCATATGTTGTAAATATAGGTTTTCACCCCGCTCAATTTTACACTTTTATCAATCGAATTCATTAAGGGTCAATTCAAATTTCCACGCATTGCTCGCGTAATCGTTGGTATCTGGTCTTTCAAATTCCGAAAAGTTGCAAACGAATTCATGCATAACGCATACGCTTTCGTGAATAGACACAATAGTTTATTATATGGGCATTCGAATTCGCGAATTTGCAGTAGCGCCAGCATTAAACTACATGCCATTTTGAATGCCCATTGATGAAAAGGTATGCCCTTTGTCCGAATTCACTTGCTCCTACGTGATTTTGAAACGACTATTTACGAATTCGTTTGCTGCTTTGACACGGCGATCGCAAATCGCGCGCGAATTTCGTTTGCTTCTATATATCAATTTGACTGTCACAATCGCGAAATTGACGCGGGAAAAACCTATAGTACGTATGTTTCAAATAAGCAAAACAGTGGAAATGATGGAATCATACAACTATAGAACATATCACGAGTTCATGTACGTTTTTAAAAACATGTTAGTCAA